>BMAO01010710.1:0-71910 GCA_019973975.1 Trichonephila clavata
TAATAATAAAAACGAATCTCTCTCTTTGCTTTTTCAAAATAAGGATTGTTATTTATCAAATTTAAATGTAATTTATCCTCAAGTAGATTTATCGCATATTTTGAACGTTGATACGCGTCGCGAAGTTGAAAACCTTATCCAATCTTACAAACCAAATAAAATTAAAGATACAAACTTACAGATGCAAATTATCCTTTCTGATGACACACCCATCGCGTTACGTCCTAAAAATTAAGTCAAGCGGAAAAAATTATCGTCGAAAACCAAATTGAGCAATGGCTGTCTGATGGAATAATTTCCCCAAGTTCATCTAATTTTGCCGCACCTTTAGTTCTTGTCAAGAAAAAAGACCAGTCAACTAGACTCTGTGTTGATTTTCGTGCTCTTAATTCTAAAACAATTAAACAAAGATTTCCACTACCCCTCATTGAAGACATTTTTGATCAACTCCATGGAGCGATACTCTTTTCAAATCTGGACTTAAAAAACAGTTTTTTTCACATCAAAATTGATCCTGATAGCCGTAAATACACCAGTTCATAACACATAATGGTCAATACCAATTTAATAGAGTTCCTTTTGGTTTGTGTAATTCTCCCTCACTATTTCAAAAATACATTCAAATTGTGTTTAAAGATCTCTTAAAAGACAACACTGTTATTATATACATGGACGACATTTTAATTCCGGCAAATTCTGATGTGAAGGGATTGCAAAGCTTAAAAAAGTATTTGATGTTGCTGCTACTTATGGTTTAGAGTTTAATTTTTTAAAAAGTGTAATTTTCTTCAGCGGAAATTAACTTTTCTTGGCCATATTATTGAAGAAGGTACTATTCGTCCTTCAGCAGCTAAAACAAATGCAGTCATGAATTTCCAAACACCTAAAAACCCTCGGCATGTCCAATCATTTTTAGGACTAACAGGCTATTTTAGAAAATTTATTAAGGACTATGCATCAATCGCACGACCTTTAAGTGATCTTTTACGAGACAAAGTTCCATTCACCTTTGGTCCTATACAAAAACAAGCTTTTCTCTCTTTGAAGCAAATTTTGTCTCAGGAACCTGTATTACATCTTTATCAGCAAAACGCTCCATTACAAATACACTGCGATGCCAGTGCGAAAGGGTTTGGCGCTATACTTCTACAAATGGACTCAAATCAGAACTTTCATCCAATACACTATAGAGTCGTAAAACTTCTCCTCAAGAAGAGAAATACTCCAGCTACGAACTAGAGGTCTTAGCGATAGTTACAGCATTAAAAAAATTTCGACACTACCTCGTCGGCACCAAATTTCAAATAATCACAGATTGCCAAGCATTTCAAAAAACTATGTCAAAGAAAGATTTACCACCTAGAATAGCACGATGGGCTCTCTTCTTAGAAGACTTCGATTACGAAATACTTCACAGGCCAGGTAAACAAATGCAACATGTTGACGCGCTCAGTCGTTATCCAGTCATGCTCATACAATACAACGAGACAACACAAAAAATTAAAAAAGCACAAATTAATGATGAGTTTACATCCAGTATTAAACAATTATTACATTCATCTTCAGCCTCTGATTATACATTAAAAAACGATGTGCTGTACAAAATTGTCAACGACCAAGAACTTCTAGTCGTTCCACTTGAAATGCAAAAACAAATCGTACAACTTGAACATTCTAAAGGACATTTCGGCATCAACAAAACTGAAAATTTAGTCAAACAACAATTCTTTTTTCCAAATATGCGTAAGACTGTAGAAAATGTTATTGCAAATTGTATTCCTTGCATTCTTTCATCCAAAAAATTTGGCAAACGAGAAGGATTTCTACATCCCATACCAAAAGGTGATATTCCACTTGATACCTACCATATTGACTTTTTGGGTCCACTCCCAAGTACCATCAAAAATTACAAATATATCTTTACTGTCATCGACGCTTTCACCAAATTTTTGTGGATTTATCCTGTAAAGTCTCCTTCCGCTAACGATGCTTTAGACAAATTAAAATTACAACAAGTAACCTTTGGAAGTCCCAGACGAATAATTTCAGACAAAGGAACAGCATTCACTTCTACAGAATTTCAGAAATTTTGTCAGGATGAAGATATCGAGTTTATTTCAATCACAACAGGTGTACCGCGTGGGAACGGTCAGTAGAAAAAATTCATGCAACGTTAATACCAGTCCTAACAAAGCTTTCACTTGAAGATCCCAATAAATGGTATAAACACGTATCATCAGTTCAACGAATAATTAACAGCACTGTTTCCATAGCCACCAAATATACACCATTTGAACTTTTAACAGGCGTCAAAATGAAAAATAAAGATGACATAAAAATCAAAGCCATTCTCGAGGAAGAAAATTTCCAATTATCTTTACAGAATAAACAACAAATGAGAGAAGATGCCAAATCCAATATCCTGAAATTACAAGAACAAAGTAGACTACACTACAATAAACATCGCAAAGAAGCAAGAAAATACAAAGAAGGTGACAGAATTGCAATCAAGAAAACCCAGTTTGGAGTAGGTGTGAAATTGCGACCAAAATATTTTGGCCCATATGAAGTCGTGAAAGTTCGTCCAAACGACAGGTACGATGTAAAGAAATAGGAAGACAAGAAGGCCCAAATTTGACGTCCACATCTGCTGATCTGATGAAACCATGGGATATCAATCCCTAAGACTTTTCTTTCCAGAACTCTTATGACTTTACTTTTTTCCTCTATGTACTCAAGGAAATTTGAACTTTAAAAATTTGTTTAATCTTTTTTTTCTTTTCAGTTGTAGTATTTGTATAATTTTTACTTGCATATTTTCCAGCCTGGTCGGGGACCGACCACATCAGGATGGACGAGTGTTGTATACGCTCAGGCGACACCAGCGCCACTCTCTGTAAACCCCCGGATGTAAGCGGAGAAGGAGTAGACTTACTCTTCCCAGCAGCGCGCGCCTAGTCAGGTTTAACAACCTGTAGATGTCATTAAATATCCTAAAACTTTAACGTCTCTCTTTCATTCAACATACCCCTAGACACCACCCTCTCTGTTACATATATATATATATATATATATATATATAAATCGCCATTATAATGTAAGGAACGGCGTTGCTTGCGAATATTGCAATTTTAACATAAAATAAATAGAACATAAAGTAGTATCAACGTATTACACTTCCAGATATAAATTATTTACACTATTTTAAGTGTTCATTACACAAAATTTGTAACAATGTGTTACTTTTGCTGAGCAGAGATCAGCTTAGGAAGGTGTTTTCAAAAATCGACCCACAAAAGAGTTACGGGGCGTTTTAATTTTTAAAAAAATTTATTTTATCAACTATTAGATCTACAGGCTTAAAATTTAACAAATATGATTTTTTTATTCAGCTGAGATATGCAAAAAGCTTTTTTTTTTGTTTAATTTGCAATTCACGTAAAATTAATTCATTAAAAACTTCTTTATCCTTCAATATGTATTGTTTAATTTTTCAATTCACCCGTGCGAAGAACGGGTATACCAGCTAGTGCTATCTAGACTTCATGATAAATAACATTAACATGTAGTTAACATAGTTAAAGTTTAATAATTTCTTCAAAATGCCACCTGTATTTCTCATCTTTATAGACACCTTTATCAACTAATATTTATTACATTTTATTGTTATTACATCGCATGAAATGAGAACAAATCTCACGGATCAAACAGAAGTCAAAGACAGTACTAAAGCTCCCTCCATTAACCTCCGGGAAGGATATTAAGTGGCTTTTGACTCGGTCTCACCAATCACCTGTCTTTAATCACGAGAAATTGCACCCGAATGACATCCTAACAAACTCTTTAAACAAATCGCTATCGAAGGAGCTGTGTTGTCTCTAGCGCTCATTTCGCATTTGATACGTCCGAAAATTTTCCCTCCATCGCATCTTTTGTCTAACCTCCTCTTGGGGATCTTTGGGGAAGATAATGCTCCTGTCCTTTGTCTTTTTTCCCCGCTTTCCCCAAGTCCTATTAGGAATGGAATAAATCGTTTTCACCACTTTTGTCTTCGTAAAAAGAAAGTGAAATTTTGATGACCCGATTAAATAAGATGGACTAGGTGCCAAAGTCTAAAAGTGGTATTTTATTTATCTTTATGTTAAGTGAAAGAGTGTAAATTACAATTTAGTTCGAATTTTTTAAAAAAGGATTACGGGTTTTCATTCATTGTTAATTATTTTGTACGCTTAGTTTTTTTATTGCCTAAATAAAAATCATGTTTATTATTTGGTTTTCTAATTCTCTCCATCATAGTTTAAAATACAACTTAGTTATAATAAGAAGCAATCTCAAAAAAGTGGTTACAATTTTGTCGCTGTGGTGTAAAATAAAAATACTTAAATATAAAATTCTTTAAAATTTCTTAATGGATATTATGTTTTAAGAGTGAGTGATTGAGGGTTTATCAACTTTGTTCCGTAAGGCAACACGAGGGCTACTGGCGACGGACCTCGTAATTTTGAATCTCGGTCAAGTGGCCAAGACGACACCTAAGTTCGCACTCCCTCTTCAAAATACCCCCCTACGACATCGGGAGGACTTTGAGCCTTGATAGATGTAACGTCCATCAGTCCCTCTAGTCGCGGGCCTTCAATGTGACTTGGGCTCGTGACCATGACCACTAGGCTGACGCAATCACTAATTTTTAAAGAATATTTTTGCTTAATTTTATTTGAATTGTCCATGGATTGTCTACGAGGATTGATAAAAAAAAAGGTTACAAGTCGAATAAAGAAATATTTATTAACAATAGACAGAAAATACAAAAGGAAATTAAGAGACATACGTGCCCACCACGTTTTGACATAATCACCAAGCCTGTTTAGACATTTATCAGAACGCAGAACCAGTTTGTTTAACCCGTTTTGGTAGAAATCAGGTTCTTGCCCATTGAGCCAGGTCTCGGCGGATGTTTTCACAGCACTATTTGAAGAGAACAGTTTGCCGGATAAGTGCTCCTTCAACCTCGGAAACAGGAAATAGCCACGGGGAGTCAAATCTGGGCTGTGTGGGGGTGACTGTCGTTGACGAACTTGGTCGGCCACTCCCTGCCATATTACGGTTTTCGACATCCTGTCTGCCTGATTGAAAAGAGCGACACCATTTCGCTACATGTTGTCTGCTCATTACATTTTCACCATAAACTTCTAACTGTGAATGTCATATGCGGACACATTCTTTGCCCATAAAAATCGAATCATAGCTTGCACTTCCAAACGAGACCAATTTTCTAAGCGCCTTGCCATTTCAAACGTCCTGAATCGTTTGGGAACTTACCTATTCGTACCCACTACCTATTCGTACCTGTATGACAAGTAGCACCATTTGTCTCCAATCTGGGGAAACAAAATTTCTCCACAATATTTAGTTTTCAAATGCTGCGGCTTGTAACCATTTTTCTGATCATCCCTCGTAATTAAATGAGCAAATTAATCTGAAAGAGAGAGAATTCACACACGCAACACAATTGTAAAAAATAGTTATCTTATAAATTGCTATACGAATGACGCCAAATCTTCAATCAGAATTATAATTCAGTAAATCGCACGTTTATCTATCAGCTGTGTTTTAGCTTAAAATAAGTCTTAAATACAAGTACATCTAGTCATTCATACTACGAATCAGCAATTTTTGAGGCAGACAAGCTGAATTCGTTCATTGATATTAAAGATTAGAAAAGGTCTGAGGAAAGGCAGGGCGCCAAAGTGGGGGGGACGCCTCTTTTTAATTATTGACACCCTTTTATAAGCTTCACTTATATGTAACGTAATCTTTGTACTCCATTTTTACCCACTTTAAAAGGTTAGATTAATTCGAAATTTTGCTCACTTGTCCAGGACCGATGACAATACAATAATTTAATAATTTTGTTCCATTGTTCTGATCAGAATTAATGTTTTCCCATTTTTAGATTCTTTCCTGCATCTGGCGACTGATTTCAGATCCAATTTCCAGATTTGGCGACTAAAAGATTAAGTTATAACTTAGTTCGATTATTTATAAAAAGGTGTATTTTAGTTTTTGAAACTATAATTTATTTCATAAAAAAGGAACATTTTGTTCATTGGTGAATAAAAACTTGGACTTTTTTTTATTTATATGATGATTTTCTTCTAAAATATAACATTTGCTTATAAACTATCAAAAACATTTATATTATTATATAAATGGTTAAATCTTAAATGAGCAAAAGGAGGACAAAGCGTACTAGTTTGGATTCCAAGAACGGGCAAAGCTGAACACCCCATGTAACTGTGCGGTGCTCACCCCATAGAACAAACACTAGAACAATCATAACAATCTTTCCAGAACAAACATTGACACAATTTAAAAATTATTCAAAATTTATCAATACATTTTTGAAAACAATGAAAATTTAAAATAATATTACAAATTGTATAAGTTATATCATCCAAAAAAACGGAAAAATCATATCAGAAAAGTCATAATTTCAAGTTTCTATTAATTCGTCGTATCCAGTGAATAGGCGGGGCTTTCTTAGTCGAGTCATGAGATAGAGTCCTAATTTCAACAAAATCATCATACGGTACAATGGAGCAGTGACATATTTAATTTCGTTGTGATTCTCATAAAGAAAGAAAAAGTTAAAGGAATAAAGTTTCAAAATTAATCGTCAATATTTATTAAATTCTTGAGAGGTATTAGTTTATATTGAATTCTCATTGGTAATTTGATTCTTCAATGTGCACAATGAATTTTTATTTGAAATCGAATATATTTCTTATTTCCTATAACCAAAGGCATTAAGGAGCTCTCTTCATTTAGGTATTTGCCTACGTACGGAGACAAGTTTTCTAAAATGCCATGCGATTAATAATTTTATATTACTTTGTTGGTGCTTATGACTTAAATTAATGAAAAATACCGATCAGGAAGTTATACGACAATTTAAATTTATTAAAATGAGGTATTTTAGGTAAAATTTGATGAAAATTATACCGAAATTCAAAACACTCTACATGGAAAATTCAAAGCCATATATTTGAATTATTTTTTACGTAATATATTTAACACAGTTATGTAAAGGCAATAAACTCTAAAATCTAAAACATATTTACATTTACCAAAACGCTATGGCTTATTGCATATTTTTATAGAAAATGTTATAAAATGCATGGTGTTCGTAACAATAAACTGTTAAAAATAGAAGAAATTATTGACTTTAAAGTTAAATCCTTAGTTCATTGCCTTTTTCATACTTTCTATAACATGTACACAAAATATGAAAGAAATATATTAATGAATGTTTAAGGTATCAGGTTATAAATAACATAACTTTGACAAAAAAATACAATCTTTATTAAAAGGCATTTAGTTCTGTGATTCTTCTAAAATATTGCTTAGTATCAGATATTCAAGATTCATCACTTTTATAGCATAGACCTTTTAGTTCTGTATCTTATTAAATTTTTTCTTTCTGGCTATACTCGATTTTTTTTTTCTTACTCAAAATGTCAGAAATAAAATTTAATTTTAGTCAAATATTGATTCAGAAACGTAGGCAGATACCTGAAGAGGTGCTTACTATCTGACACATCATTCCTGTAGAAACACAGTCTTATGAGATCTGTGTGACTATACACAAAAATATCCTATCAGTATACATATCTGAATAAAAAAAAACCATTAACTCCTTTTTAAGCAAAGTATAGCTGTATATTCAAACTTAAATTTAGTTTCAGAACCGCTGTTTATACAGCAAGAGTGTCAAAAATTCAAAGGTTAACTTGGGCCAAGCAAACAAGGTTTAACTTCAAGTGGGCCGCAAAAAAAATCAATATTCGTAGAAACGAAAGTTTATTTCGAATAATACATTATAAAAAACAAATAAAGAACTAGAAAAATTTAATGTTTAAGTCCTGACACACACATACACACACTTGTGATATCTCTTCTCTGCTATTATCTTTCCTATTTCGGGAGAAACTTTGATATTTTATTATATGTTATTGCGTACCGATATACTGGCCGGGCCGCGAGTTTGGCTCCCATGTTGTACAGATTAATTTACAAATTAAATAAATGAAACTTCAGAAACGAAAAACACATATTATAAATGAGTTTCTCGTTACTGATGTAGTTGTATTTTATTTCTATAAATTTTATAAGAGTTCAAAATTCTTTTTAAATTGGTACGATGTGGTACTACTCTACAGTGTATTTCATCGAAGATAAAGTTATAATCTTACTTCTATTGTCAAAGTGATATCATTTTAGGAAATGTTTACTGTGGAGCCTGCTTTTGTGCAGTTCTTTTCTATACGATTTTATTTTTGTGCGATTTTTTAGAGTGGTATATGAATTTCAACGGCTTTGGCGTCACTGTAATGGTTTCTTTCAATGTACATATATACACTTCAAGACGCTCTGGTCATTTTTTTAAAAAATAATCCCCCACAATGCTCGTTCAATTGCTTTTTCTAAACGCGCTAGCAGCACGTGCTTGATTGAAGACGAATCTATCAATGACAATTACATTATCAATAATTTGATAAATTATAAAGACAAACAAGAAGAACCAGATTCTTTGAGGGCGGATAAAACATATGCAGGGATACAGCTTTCTAACAAATCGGGAAGGCATTTTCTTAAAATAGATACCAATTCTAAAAGGAGATAGAAATTCCAAAAAGAGCTTCGATCATGCATATCTGGCTATCGGGACTTTTACAAGCAACTGACCAACCGACCATCGTCACAAAAATTTATCACTTACTTCAAGGTGCCAAAAAATAAATCAATAGAAATTGTATCTTCAAATGACGAAAGCAATTTTGAACTAATTCATCACAGAAAGATGCTCACTTTGGTTTACGACGAGTAGCAATGAATTATGTATGTGCAATTTGAAAACTTTTCCATTCTTGCAATAAGAAATTAAATGTTTTGAAAATTTTTCCATATGTAATTTAATTATTTATTTTCCTTGAAAGTGCTTTCTCATAATTTTCGAAAATAAATGACGTATTTTCTAAGGGCTACTTTTTTTGTGCCGTCCCTCTCCACCGCATAAGAAAAAATTCTGTAGTATGTCAACAAATTTGTTTGTTATATGTAAATATTTATAAAAAAGTTTAGATTTTTTTTTTTTTTTTTTTTGCGATTTCTTTTTATGCGGTCCCTATTATTGTACAAAAACAGGTTTTACTGTATTTTATCTACCGCTAAATTAATGATATTAAAACTAATTGGTGGCATCAATATGAATCTGAAGTTTAAGTTCAATGAAGATTGAAACCCCTAAAATTAACATCAAAACTTCTCACTATTCTCAGTATTTATCATATTCATGCTGCTAAAAATGAACTATTGACAAAAAAAATAATTCTGAATCAAACAATTATTTATGTTTCATGAGTACTTATCTAACATTAACACTTCTACACGCTATCCTGCATATATTAGCCTTAAGAATTAAACTTTGGGGGTAAGTAAAAAAAGCTTTTTATTTATTCTATTTTTGTTTCTCTCAAAACAGAAACCAAATATTCTCAAGTTACGAGGAACTGTGCCGCAAACTGCATCATTTTACTCAACAAAACCGAATTTCTTCAGGTATATTTCTTAGTTTTCGAAAGCATGTCTGCTACAGTTAAGCCACAGCGATCTCGCCGTGAAAATTCGAAACTCTGTCAGCCACGATGGGAAAAGAAAAGTGAACATATTCATGGGAAGGGAACTACATATGGTCTCTAAACAGATGATTCTTAAGGTTCGAAGGGATTACAAATACTTTGTTTGCTTGTTGAGAAGCTTATCTCGTTTTTTTCCTTTCTTTTCTTTGCCAAAGAAAACATTCACGCACTGTTCGAATGTTTGGGGAAAAAAGTCAGGACGTTATTACTTTTTTTTCGTAGCTTGTAGGCTTATTATCTGAAGAAGTTCGAGCCGCAAATAGGCAGTATAATTTGCCAATACTTAAGAATGAAATAAGCTTTGTTCGTAACGGAATGTGATTAAAAAAGAAATTTTTTTTTCTTTGGTCGCAGATATTTTATTTCGCTATCTATTCTATGTTGATGAGATTTTTTTCTTATTGAATATCATCAAAATATATAATAAAACTACGAGCCAATGTAACATTATTACTTTTAGGATATTTATTTTATCAATAGATATAATTGCTCAAAATTTTATAAGTTATATTTATCAATGGCTTATTAAATAAATGATTAAACTAAATGGCCTCATTTTCCCTTACGATAATAATAGTTATATATCGAACTAATACACTTATATGTTCATGTACACTACTTATTATAAAAAATAGTAAAGAAAATATGCTATTAGAATTATAACTTGGAATATTTTTCATTTAGAAACCAATGCTTTGAGAATGAACCGTGATTCGTTCAACAAGAGATATAATGAACATTTGTTCAATTTAATTTAGCCTTTCTCGGTTTATGGGTTTATTTTACTTTTTATAAATTCTTCTAAAATAACAACAAAAAAACAGGAATGTAACTGTAGCAATTATATTAATTTTATTTTTGGTGTTTAAAATTCGATTTTATTTAAGTGATATCATTAACCTCTTAAAATAAATGCTTAGAAATATGAGCTTATTTTTATACGAAATTATAAAATCCCCATCCTATTAAGAGAACTTATATAATGGTTTAAACACATATTTTATTTCCGAATATATATTGCTTTGGGTCGATTCGGGGGCTTTGAGGTAGCGTGCCCACTTCGTAAGCTCAGATTGCTGTTTCGATCAGGGATGGAGTCAATAGATTGTCGTAAGCTCACATGTCATATGATTATGTGGCATGTAAAAGATCCCTTGAGCATGAATTTGGCTTTGATGCTCTGGGTAAAATTTTATCACGGCAATATTTAGCATCCGACGAGAGCTTGAAATAAATTAATTCAAGCTTCCAAATTTGGTAGCGAGAGTCGCCACTAGATGGGGCCACCACTGAAATGTCTCTCCCATTTTGGGACTTGCCGTGTCTGCGAAGGCTTAGTGACTCATATGCAGCCCATTCAGAAAATATTTGGTTTTGTCTAGGCCTTTATTAATTTTTTGCATTCTTCTCTTGTTATATTTGTATCTTATATATCCCTGACGAACTGTTACAAATTTGTACAATCTGTTGATATTCTGATAACCAGAATCTGAGTGATAATTACCAACATAATCTTAGAAAAAAAATACTCCAAAAATATTCTGAAGAATTCGAATGATTGTTTATTAACTTCGCACTTCAAAACAACACAAGGGCTATTGACGGCGGCCCTCCAACTTTAAACCAGTTGGCGAGGACGACACCTGAGCTAGCCCCCCCCCACCCCCTCTCCTAACTTTATCACCATTCCAATGTGAGGACTTTGGGTCACTAAAAATTTAATGAGCACCAGGTCAACTACACGATGGGTCTTTAGTGGCACTAGGAGTTGAACTCATGGCACTCCTGCCGCGAACTTTTGACTATTGCCACTTGGCTACCAAGGCAACCTAAAGAACTCAAAATAGGATTTTTAGCAATATTATACATATACATATTTATAGATTATATTACATTTTCATATTAAGTAATCAATTGCTTTACCGTAAGGGTCAGAAATTGTTTTGGCTTGGGAGGACTACGTTGTGGAAGCGGAGGACCCCGGAAGGCCACAACTCTTTTTTAAACGATTATATTCAATAGATGACTTTGCCTCTCCCCTCTTTTTGTATGAGTACCATAAAAATCAATTTATATAAGTTAAATAAAATAGTCGTAATTTTATTCAGTTTATTTGTATTGTGCTAAATTCAAATATATAGCCAGAAACTCATTTAACTTTAGAATCAGCTTAATGAGACAAAAATACCCTATCACACTTTTCTTCAATTCTTTTAAAATCAGAAGTGAGATTGCTTATTGAAAGTCTCATCACAACCTGCAAGTTGATTCAACCAACCTGCATCTATATTTACTTTTGTTGATCTCCATACAGGAAAAATTTGCTCACACAAATACATGTTGGCCTAAATATAGAAGAAATTTTCTATTTGGTTTTCTGCCTGTCTTAGCGTGCCATATATTGCTCGTGGGCCGCTATTTGCCCACCTCTGTATTGCAATACTCAAAGCATTACATTTTTGAAAAACTTATCAAATGTGGAAAATTTGCTAGAGGAAAACTGAATTGCGTGACATGATATCATTATAAACATTCAGCATATATTGCCGTGGACGCTATTTGCCTATATCTGTATTGCAATACTCAAAGCATTACATTCTTGAAAAGCTTATCAAATGTGGAAAATTTGCTAGAGGAAAACTGAATTGCGGTTGACATTGATATTCATTATTTAAGACATTCAACCATATATTGCCCGTGGACCGCTATTTGCCTATCTCTGTATTGCAGTACTCAAAGCATTACATTTTTGAAAAATTTATCAAATGTGGAAAATTTGCTAGAGGAAAACTGAATTGCGGTTGACATTGATATTCATTATTTAAGCCATCAGCCTTGAGAAGTACTCTAAAATACTCTCAAAACACTCTAAAATAAACCAAGAAATTGAGCTGTCACAAAATAAAAGTGACGTAAAACATATATTTTTCTTTAATTTTGAAGTAATGATTAGAATTAAAAATTTGCTAGAGGAAAACTGAATTGCGGTTGACATTGATATTCATTATTTAAGACATCAGCCTTAAGAAGTACTCTAAAATACTCTAAATACTCTCAAAGTACTCTAAAATAAACCAAGAAATTGAACTATCACAAAATAAAAGTGACGTAAAATATATGCTTTTCTTTAATTTTGAAGTCATGATCAGAATTTATGTTTAATACAGTTTAGTAGTAAGGTTTACGACACTCATCAATTTGTCATCTTTTACTGATGCATCACAAATCTAAAAAAAAATCAAGTTCTGCTGATAACAAATGTAACGGATTTGTGATGCACTTTATGTGGCAAAAAAAAGGGTATGGTTTCTTTATATGAGGAATAAAAATGAAGAAAGGAAAAATTGCAGCATTCCAACTAGATAAATCCATTGCACTTAAAGTTGGACGATGAGAGAAAAGTAGATGTCTTGTTTATGCAAAAATACAAATATGGAAACCAGAAAAGAAAGTAGTTGAGAAACCAGTAACTATTTTGCATACAACGATGCTAAGGGAAATGGATCTGCATGTTGGGAACAATCCATTTGCTCCGCAAGAAAGATATAATATTACAATATTTTTTTATCTTTTTATACTTTTGGTTAGGCGTGTTTTTATTCTTCTACAAGCATAACAAAAAAATCACGCTGGGAAGAAGAGTGCTCTCTACTTTAGTTTGCCTGCGAGCTAGTGTGACGTATTGGATACGAAAATATACAGTCAGGAGAGAGAGATATATACAAATTTAATTACATCAAAATCAAACACACCATCTTAAGTCTGCAGACCCACGTTTTTCTCTCACGTCCAGCCGGGACCCTCTCAGAACTCCGCATGTCCCTCTTGAGAGGTTTTTCTCGGAACGGGGGGGGATAGATTTCAGGGAAACGCTGCCCCCTCCCCTTACAATCAGGCAGTTACTCTCAGCGTTCGTCTCTGACGTCATCAATGGTTCTCTGAAGGAAATGGACTTAGTAATAATGTTCGCTACACTAGAAAGAATTTTCCATCAACAATAACAAAAATAAATTATCACCAAAAGCAATAGATCAATGTCACTAAATCAAGATATTTGTTTGAGTAATTAGTGAATTAGAATTTATCAAGTAGCGTGGGTCCGCGGTAGCCTAGTGGTTATGGTCACGAACTCGTTGCCGATGTATCGTAGGTTCGAGTTCTGTTACCAATGAAGATCTGATTTGCGTTCAATCCGTCGTAGTTCTAAGTCCCTCTCATCGGCGTGGTGGAAAATTTTAAAGATTGGTTGCCAGACCAGATATCGTGTCTTCGTCACTTGACTATAGTTCAAAATTTACAAGATCCGTCGCCAATATTTTACTGTCTTCTGCTGTTTAAAATGTAAGCACTTTGATTTGTTTTTAATAAAGACTGGACGTGGGGGGGGGGTTCCCGAGGGATCGGTTTGTAGCTCTAAACCCTCTTCTGGTGAGCTCGGTTCCTTTGAACTTTCCGCCAATAACTCTCGTAAGTTTTTTCCCCCTTTGCGACGGTAATAAACACTTACTGCACTCATTTACTTATAGAGGGGCAGTAAAAATGATTCACAGCCGAAATTTTTCGTTTTACTCAGTAAAGTACCAAAAGCAATCCATGAATTAAATTATAATGAGAATAAACAGTCAATGCTTCAAAATAAATTTAAAACTTAAAAAATAAAAGAAAACGAGAAATTGATTTCAAATTGAAGTACTTTTAAATGTGTTTTAAGACGAATAAGAGATTCGAATATCACTAAAAAGTGAAGATAGATGAAAGCTTTTCAAAAACTAATGGCATAATTTAGATAAAAAAATAATTATCTTTAAGGCGCCTTCAGCAAATGTTAAAAAATAGGACCCAAATTCGGAATATTTTTTCAGATGTAAAAGCTTTCAGACATTAATATTTTATTCTGGCTTCACTATCCTGTAGAGAATCACTTATTTCATCATACTACTCACTTTTATCCGAGTTGACATATTTTTTCTGATATAAAATGTGTATCGCATTTTTTGTCCTATACCGCAATGCTAAATGAGCTATCCCTTTACATATTAAAAAGAAAAACTGGTTATTTATGAAATATTTTGAAATTTTAAAAACACTATATTATAAGCAAACACATGAGTTATACTGTCACAAATTTTTATAAAAAGCGAGTCATTTTTTCTGTCCGAAAATGTGCTCCGCTTTTACGCTCTCGTACATATGGCGAAAACAGCCTTAAAAGAAGTGGGAAGCTTGTTATCCCATTTAAAGTGTCGCCGCGGTAGCCAGTGGTCTAGGCATCCGATCATGGCTAGCGTGTCATGAGTTCGATCCCAGTACCCCTAAAGACCCGCCGTGTAGGGGAGCGATGCACGTTAAATCTGTCGAGAGCTCAAACGTCCTCCCGTTGGTGTGGTGTTAGGAGAGGTTAGGAGTGTGTAGTTAGGAGAGGGGTGCCATCTCAGGTGTCGTCCGCGTCACTTGACCATGGTTCAAAATTACGCGGACCGTCGCCAAAAGCCCTAAACAGTGCGGTTTTAATACTCACTCATCCCATTTAAAGTAGTTGAATATTCAAAGAAAATTTCCAAACATATAAACAAAAAAATATATCAGTTTTTTATTAATCACTTCTCATTCGCCATTCCTTGACCAATAACATCACTATACATCCATATTCATTACATTCGTCTTCTGATTAGTCTCAAAAATTACAATCATAGTATATGCGTTTATTTGTTTCTGAAAATTTAAGCTTCAATAGAACTTTTTTTGCTTCTATTGAAACGTTTTCAACAGAAACAAGATCGCTTGATTAAATATATAACAAGGCATTGAGAATATATTCATAGATATTAGTTCAATATTCTTATTGTTTCTGGAAATAACTCTTCCGAATTTTCTACCGAACTTTTTTTTACTGCACATAACCTATCACAAGAAATAAAATATTTGTTTTTATAATATACTATGGGAGGGGGGACCTTCTGTCCGCCTAACGGGGGACCAACCCCTTACTGTATAAATTATGCTACTGATCATATTCATTGCACAAACTGTAAAAACGTATATAATTAACATGTATTATGTAGTTCTATTTTTTTTCAATATATTGTATAAGAAGGAAATAAATAAAATTTCAAGTCTTCATCTCTGCATTCAACTTAAATATAGTGCCTCTTCAAAAACAATGTTCTTTATCACCTTTTTCTCTAAATTGCACTGAATTTTTATTCCGTCTTTGCTTCTGCACTTTTAAAGAGCACATATAATTTGTCCATGAGTAAATATTTTTTTCCTTCGATGTTGAACATGAACCGATTTTTTCAAAACTCTTCCCCTGTAATTTATTAATAGTCATGGCAAATGCCAATCTTACAGAGAATTACGTATGTTTCAGTACGAATGACATGTCCAAGTCCCCCTCGAGTGTACAGTGTGATCCTTGGTATATATACATACAATTTCTCGTCTTTCTTATGTCCTGATAAAATTTCACACTGCAGTAAATTATTCTGAATATTTTTCACTACCAATTTGGTGCCATTACACAGTCCTTCAGTAATACATAAATTTCTTAAAAGCATGTAATACAGCCTAATTTCAAATTTGTAGCTATAAAATTAACCAGAACTTACTGCCTTTTTAATTATTGATCTCCTTTGTGAGATAAAAAAATAAATTTATTACATCATGAAAAACTTTTTTATGTAGAGACTTTATACCATTTCGATTATACCTTGATTTTCTGCAATATACATATTTGAAAACTCGAATTTTAATTGATTTTCATAAATTTTTGATCTTTAAACGATACTTTAAGAAGTAATTTGATAATAAGAAAGAGGGCTTTAAATTCCTCTAGATCCTTTCGAATAATCCCCTGGTATAATTTTTTTTAACAGTTAAAAATAAAACTTTCACTAATATACTGTCATTAAGGGGTCTTAGGACCCTTAACATATATCTGTGCACTCGAAAAAAATATCCTTCTTGAAACCAATGTAACTTAGCAATAAAGCAAAACAATCATTTCAAATTTTTATCACATTTATTTACATTCGTTCTCAAATTTCCGGAGAATTTGAGAAAAATTTTAAAATTTATAAGGAAATAAAAATTGGACAATTTTTCAAAAATTTGAAAATTAGTATTTTACAACGCGCAAAAGTCTGAAGTACAAAATTGATCAAAATTTACAAAATTAACTTTACTTGGTATAAAAATGTTCACTTTCAAAGTTATACAAACTTTTAAAAAATTTAGAGAAAAAAATATATTTTTTAAATACAATTACAACGAAAATTTTAAAATTTTAAGAAAAAAATAAATTCAAATTCAAATAAAAAAAAATTTATTAAATTTTTTTTTGAAATTGAAGTATAAGTTATGAAGAGCCATATTTTGAACACGTGTATGAAATTTCAAATCGATCTCATAAATAGTTTCTGAGAATTTCTGCGCGCAAGCTAAAATTTGCTGTTTTGAGAAAAATGAAGTTAAAGATACGAAAGAGATAGGGATTTTGTTTAAATTTCTCTAGTTATTTCTCAATAACTTCGGAACTTTTTACAGCATCAACAACATTTTGGTATCAAAATGCTCAGAAATAATGAGGCTTTAACATATATTTTTTTCAAAAAATTGAAAAATTTGCAATTTAAGAGTCCTTAGACCCTTAATAAACTGTTATGAGTATACACTAAAGTTTTTTCCCCCTAAATGCTCGATTTAGTTTGATTATGTTTTTCAGAAGTAATTTGATTTTTTCTTTTATATTTCTAGGAAAAAGTTTCACTTTGGTCATTACTGTGAGTTCGAATCCACCTCAAGTTGCTACTTACAACAAAGCAATCAAGATTACAGTGGATGGACCTAGAGAACCTAGAAGTAAGAGCTGTAAGTTTATAATCTCGTTTAGATTGCATCGTGGTTCTAGACATTTATACATTGTTGTTAAATACCATAACTAATTGCTGTTAAATAAACATAACTAAGAACAACCGAATCTTTCTTAAGGAGTACAAAAATTTTAAAAATAAACCTGAAATTAAAATGTTATGCAAGACGAGAAAAAATTAATTTCTTCTGTATAATTTAGGAAATTATATTTATGATTAAAGTCATATTTCCAAATGATCAAATAAATTTAATTCGCTTACCTTTACATTTCGATTTTCAATTGTATTATATGTAACTAACATTCAAAGAAGTTTAGTGTATATGTTTCTAACTAAACACTTAACTGCCGCCGACGTATAAAATGTTCAACCAATGCGTTAAGTGTCTCTGATGTATTATACGTCCTTTCGAAATATGACCCTTCTTTTAGTGCTACTATCAGTGAAATTATTCCGAAGGCTTGAGTAATGCAATAAAACGACCTTGACAAACTGATCTTGAAAAATTTGCTTATTTATTCCTTTTCTTTCCCCAAATATACCACATACGCGTGCCTGTGTGAAAAATATTGGCACTGAGGAGAAAATCGCGAATTTTTAATCAGTAGTTAAGAAATTAAAAGTTTTTGCCAACACTTTTTAAAGTGCTTGCTTTATATTTTGAGAAAAACTTAAACTTTTCAGATGACTAAGATCAGTAAAAGTCAGTGTCGTAGCATTAAGCATTTTCTTCACATTGAGATCAGACTTCAAGTCAATAAACTCAAGCTGCAAACTCCGCAGCTGCTATATCAATATCAGCAGTAATGGGATAGTTGAGCAAATTGAATTTAGGCTCAAAAACCTGAAATTCCCTTGTAACTTCGTCCTCCAAACTCTGCAGATAAACTCTTAGTTGAAACACTTTCAGGTATTTAGCTTTCCCAATAGTGAAAATTACAAAACGAATCATTGATCGCGCAAAGGAAAAAAATCTAGGTTCAAAGCGGATTTTCTGACTGTCTTGATGGGTTGCATAAAAATTCTTTGAGGGCCGCATGCGGCCCGCGGGTAACTAGTTGCCCACCCCTGATTTTAATATTCATAAAAATGTTTTCAGATCTCTGAGGGAAAATGTAATTCTAGAGGAGCCTTCATTATTCGTTGATCTTTTAGGTGTTTTTTATTGCATTTAAGTCAATGCACTACTCTCTAAGTTTGAGGAGGAAAATAGAGAAATTCAATACAATTAGTATTACCTATACATTTTCAAAATAGCAGATAGACGGGAACCTTCGTTGGATCCCATTTTGGAGAGTACCTTCATTTATCGCCAAATTGGCGAAGTATTATCCTCGTATTGGATAAAAATCCAGTTCAGAAAAATGAGATTTTGACGCATTTAAGCGTAATTTGTTTTTCTCCTTTGCCAAAAAAGTGAACTAAAACAGGATTTTACACGGTGCCTTAACTTGTCATTTCTTTCTTTTACGGTCAAATATCTAGTTGCGGGGAGAGGCTAACTAAAAAGCATCCCTTTTTAAGTATTTTTTATTGTTATGTATTTAAAGTGCGTATTTGCAAGGGGGGGGGAGAACGCGATTTATATAATATACACATAGAGAAAGTATACAGGAAAACATTCATAATACATTCATAAATTTCAAATAAAAAAATCGTATACAGAAATAGATAAATAATCAACTTTCGCAGTGGAAGAGATTGAATGGTCTCTTAGTAATTTTACTATATGATTAATTACTCTATATATTTTTTCTTTATTTTGTGATTTGTGGGTAATTTAAAGAAATTTAAATTTTAAACAAAGTGTTTATCATAATGTGAAGTAAAATTATAAAAATCATTAGGTATTATTACAACCGTATTGGCGACATTATATGAAACGAAGCACATGGCTACCAAATCAACGCGTAGGACACATGCGAAATCGGGGTTGCTAACTTTGCGAGTTATCTTGCACGTTGGTATTGTTACGATAGTACGTAAGTACTCAGGTATGCAATATCTGATAGAGTAATGATTACGCATTAAAGAAATAAGTATTTTAAATTATTTCATAAATATATCGAAAATCTAAACATATTTAAGACAGTTCTTATTCAAACATATTTACATGTGTGTTCTTAATTTGAATTCAACATGTTAAATATCAAAAGTATAGGGTGGATTGGAGTAAAGTTAAATTAAAAGTAACGTTAATTTATTATGATATAATTTAATATTATTTGGTTTTGCAATTATTTTTTTAACTTTACATATTTTTTTTTAATTATAAGAAGGGAATTAATTTTTTTATATATATAAAATAAAATTTACACAAAAAATAACACCGTTAAGAAACGAATTTTTTAAACAAGGGTTTTCTTTTAAATTTCACACTTTATGCAGCACAATTTTTTATACCTTAAATTTTAAGAGCGAGAGGGAACATTGAGTCTAATTGAATCTATTTAATAATTAGTTTTAATAATTCAATTTTACGAGGGGATAGTTTAATTTGGTGGTTTTAATATTCTACTGTTTTATGTTGTAAGCAATTGGAATTATGAGAAAATTTAATTCTTTAAACAATTAGTTTAAATCGATTAATTTTTATTAATTATAATTAAATTATCGTTTTGTCATCCAAAACATCGTGTATAGAGAATTTCACCTCGATTGATTGCTTTAAAGTGTGAGAAAAAAAGCTTTTGAAGCTTTAACCCAGACATAGTTGCAATGTGAGTAGAAGAAAACCTATTAATGAATAATATTCAAAACATTGTTTAAAATATTTTTATTCAGTTTCCCTCGGTTCCTGAAAAACGGAGTTCTAATTTATTTTTCTAACGAAATGTATCTATGTTTTGTTTCACTTTTTACTTATTTATATAGGTAATAAAGCAATGTAAGTTAGCATTAGAATATTAAATGGAATAACAACAAAAAAAGACACAATCTTCTGAGTTGTATCCTTGATAACTTAAATTACACTACAGATAAAATATGATAATAATATTCTCAATCAAAATATGTTTTTAATCAACTAAATTTGAATAATATCTAATTGAACTCTCAATTTTCAATACTAGACTCAGCTTTAAATATGCAAATAAAAGCTCTTTTTTTTCCGAAAAAAAGTTGTATTCAAATTTTTTTTGACAAAACAAATTTTATCACGTAGGCTGCATTTATTATTTTTTCCATGCGCGACAGCAAAAAGAACATTTCCTTCGTCAATAGTTCGCTTATCTCTCATAAGAGTTGAAAAATCTTTCAAAGATCAATGCTCAAAAAACATCCCTTCTTGAATAATGAGTTATAAATATTAAAATATGTGGGTACATTTGATGAAAAAAGTCAATTGCAATCAAATAGCTTTTGTGTGATGACTCTTCTACCTTGACAACAAAACGAACAAATAGAAAACAAAACGCTCAATTCGCCATTTTTTTTTCTTTTGCCCTACTAGCTTTAAATTTCTATAATTACTGGAATGAATATTTTATTTCTATTCCCCAATGAGCAACAAAATCCTAACTCGTTTCTATACTTTTTTTTTATTGTTCTCCAATACTGGTGCAAATTTTCATTTGGTGTATGTAGAGGATACGTTGGACACACGTATAGGACAACCAAAGAGGACGCGCTGACCAAATCGTGACCGATAGACCAACCTCTGTGTATATGTATATATATATTCATTGAATATCATTGCTATGTTTTGGCGAAGTGTGTCATTTGAGCACGCAATCTTTTCTGTTTTCCCTGAATCAAAAATTGCGAAAATAAAATATTGTTCTTTTATTTCATAAAGTGGAGGACAAAAACTATCAGTAATTAGAATTCTAAAATTTCTTAATGTATTTTAAAAAATTAATTTCTTTGCTTTTTGGCAAATTGCTGACTGATTTCTGAAACACACGTCTGTTTAAACTAATATCGTTCGAAAGCTTTAAAAACGATGCTCACTACCTTCTATTTAGAACTTAGTATTAGTTTTAAGGATTGAACTACCTCTAGATAATACTTTTGAAACTTGTTTAATTTAATTAAGTTGATTATTTATCTTAGTTAACTAGTTCAGTTTTGCTAGTTGTTTCGTTTATTTTAGCTAGAGAGACAGGGATTTGTGGGGTTTTACTAGCTTAAGATATCTGGCTATGTTCGAAACCGTTATTTTGCAAAAGTTTACTAATATGAATATGAATAAATTTTTTGAGATACTTAGTGTTATGTGAATTATAATATACATATAAAATTGTTTTCATAATATTAATATAATAAAAAAAAATTATCTAAATGCACTTTTCTGGCAAAAAAGGAAAAAAAACGACATATTTTCAAAACATTCTCCTTTTCTGGAAAATACTTCTATAATATTTTGCCAACCTATAACTAGGACTTCTGTTCAAAGTTTGAACTAGGTTCTTGAAATATATAATTTAGAAGTGGATTTGTTCAAATTTTAATACATCAAAGTAAATAATTTTTTATAAAAAACACCAGTTGTTATTTTAATTGATAGCAACTCTGAAAATAATGTGAAATTTTCAAAATGCCAACTTCAGACTCTGTACAGAAGTCGCAGCTATATGCACATAGAAAAATATTATTATAGACGCATTTTTCATATAAGAAGAATATTTTGAAAATATGTCGTTTTTTTCCTACAGTTTTTGCACACAAAAAAATTGCACTTAAATAATTTTTTATTGTAATAATACTCTTATAAAAAGATTCTATAAGTGAATTCTAATTCAAATGACACTAAATATCAAAAACGTTACTCATTTATACGTTTTTGAAAAGTCATGGTTCAGAATATAGTCAGTAACCTCAGCGTATCGTTAAAATTAAGGAAAGATATGCGCGTATACTGATTACCCAACTCACACTCATCAAACTACTATACCTCGTAACAGAAAATTTATTAAGTTTCATTAAGTTTACTGTATAATTACTATTTCTGCACGTTAGTTTTTCATGTAATTGAATTTTAAAATCTTTGCTTACTATATTTCAATTCTGCCAACTAGCTTCGATGAAAATACAGAAATGTAGTCTCGAAAATTCCAGTAAGACTACTTGTTGGGAGGCAATTTCTTTGATATTTTATTTGCCGAATTCAAATCTTTTAGCTGAAATAATTCCTTTTGAAAGAGAAATTATTTGGATAATAATTCTTTAATGTTTTATTCTCCCATTCACCAGATATTTTCGAAATTCATGCGATTATAGTGTGATACTCGCTCTAGCAAGTCAGTTTTCACAATTGAAAGATTCTTTAAGGTATGATTAATTTGCTTTTTTGCCGTTTCATTTTGCCATTAACTGATTCAAGAGATTCTTCCTAATAAATATTTGACGATGTTTCCCTATAATAAATGTTGTTATTCAAAGTACCATATATTTCCGAATATTTCCGAATTCTAATACCGTAATTTCCGAATATAAACCTATCCGTGATTAAGCCAGAATGTGTTTTTTTCTTCTATAAGTTCCCCAAAATTCAAAATCCGTATACATTTGCCTTCAAAAGTCTGCGTACAGGCAATCATCTTATGTGTTTATGCTAAAATTACTATCAAAATCTCGCTTCAGAAAATCAACATACCTCTCAAGTATTCTTCAAAATGTCCTTATTCTAACTACAAAATTCATTTTAGAATGACCACTAAATAATCACCAACTATCCCTGCCAAAAGTCTGCTTACTTTTAAATAAAGCTTTGAATGACCTTTAATTATGAGATAATTACACAAATTCGTATTTTTAAGTAATTATAAACTTCTATAACGATTTATTGGGAAAATGAGATTTGAATGCTTGTGTGATTCTATGGTAGGTAACAGAAAAGATATCGATATATTACCGAAAGAAAGATCATCACAGATTTTTGGTAAAGGGGGAAATCTTGCAAAGCAATTGCTGAAATGGTTAATAGGAGGCATTCATTGATTCAAAAAGTGTTCATAAACTACAAATCAACTAAAATCTTAATGACCAATCTAAGATCTGGGCAGTCGTCTGCAGTGTCACCTCGAGAATCACGCTTTGTAATACGATCTGTAAAAATAAATGCAACACTATAAGCTTCACAAATAGCTAAAAAGTGTTGCTGAGATATTCCAAAAATATGTGACTTTAACCACTATTCGAAGGGAACTGAAAAAGAATAACTATATCATGGCCGAGTTGCACTGAAGAAGCCAGTTCTCTCTCGAGTGAACAGAGCTAAAAGAATGGCCTTTGCCAAATAACACCAAAGTAGGACACATAAATTTTGGAAAAATGTAATATATTCAGTTGAAAGTAGTGTTTGAATTTTCTGCTTCAAAGGACAAACATGTGTGCAAAAAATCTTGTAATTGAGATCAGTGGCGTAACGGAGAATACTAGGACCTCTGGAAATTCAGGTTTTGGCCCCAAGCTCAAATATGCACTTGGCGTTAGTCAGGCTGTGGGGCTCCCTAGAATCCTGCCCCCCCCCACGTAATGCGGGGGTTGCGGGAGTGTACGTTACGCCACTAATTGTGATTTTTGCATGAATATGAAAGATGATCGTCTTTCGCAGACTTTTGGTGGTAAGTGTATAAGCTGAAATGAAAAAAAAAGTCCGTACAATTTTCGAACATGTTACCTTGAAGGAGAAAATGCTATCAGTTGGGTAAAAAAGAATATTTTCCAATCAAATTGCTATAAAGTAAAACTCTGATGTGACGACATCTTTATTTTGTATATTTATTTATTTTGGTAATCTTATCTGAAGCTACCACATTTTTTTCATTAATTTGTTATCTTTTACAATGTCTGAGCTAGTCACACTTTCTGCGCCATTTTTTTTTAAATGAGCGAGAAAAGTAATTTGCATATACGGTACGTGATTCTCGACCTATGTTTTATGCTCTGGAGAAGAAATTCGCTGTATGATGATTATATGCATTAAGAACGTCCCAATGAGTGAGCGTGAACTTTACAAATTACTTGGAAAGTTGGATTCTGACGCTGACTTTGGAGGATTTATGTGGTTCCCCTCCCCCTCCTCCCCTTCGGAAATGTTAAAATCGCTTGCACATGTTCAGAAAACCGTTTTTTCTAAACTGTGCGATTCTTCCGGGATTAGCGAATTCACATATAAGCCGACCCCTTTCAAAAACTTTCAAAAAAAGTTCAAAACATTCTCGGCTTATACACGGAAATATACGGCTCTTATAATTTAATTGTAATTTAACAATGCCATTTTTGAAAAACTAACTTTGTATTAATATTTCAGTTACATATTTCAACTAATCCAAGCAAATAACTTCTACTGAAAACAGATATTCGTACTCTATCCCTACGCTGCCTTTTCAATATCCCCTGATGAGTTTTTGTATCTCCCCCTCAAAGTCCCCACAGTTCGGTCGCAAGCTGTTATCGTTCCCACGGAGACAGGTCCCCTAGTGAATACCTTCCGCACTCGTTCCATTCTTTCTCTTTGTTCGTGCCGACAAAACCATTTGTACGGCACCGCGCTCAACAGTGGGCGTTCATGGACCCTGCCAGACAATGAAATAAATACCCTCAAGCTGCATCTGACTCCTCTAAATAAGTTAGTAGCTGGATATATTTTTCTTTACTGCCCGATTTTTCTCTATTTTTCATGTATTGGAGCTCCAAACAGGCGTGTTTCGAATCCAGGGTAATAAAATATAAATATAGCTTAGCTGAGAAAGGGTAGAGAGTTCATGTTTTTGTAACTTTGTTGTTACCTTTCTTTTGAATAGACGTTTAGTGTGAAGGGCTCCCGAAATATTACGAAATAACCTTCGCAAATAATTTTTTAATATTCGCTTAAAAATATTAAAAATAGAGATTTTCAACCCTTTGGGTTAAAATTACAAATGAGAAATTCGTATCAGAATCAACTCGCTTGTTCAAAATTTTGCATCGTGATAGATCTTATAATACTATTTATAAAATAAATAAGATTTTTTTGGAGAGGAGAAGGGAACCCAATATTTATATCCATGCTTTTTTTTATTGGGTTGGGGGAGGTACTCTTACTTAAAACACTACAAACTATTGGTTTTACTTATCAATATTTATTTTTATTTTTATTTCTTAACTCAAGCGTTTTCGGCAAAGTGAATAATAATTTTCTTTCTCAACTTGAATTCTAGTTATTATGCATTCTAAAATTTTGAGGCCGTGGTGTCTTTGCTATCCTGGTCAGGAACTCGATGCCGGCGTTGTGGAACCATAGTTTTGAGTCCTTACGCCTCTGAAGACCTACCGTGTCGAGGAGCTGATGCACGTAATATTAGTCATGGCTCAAAGTTTTAACATTGGGGAGATGTGCAAGTTAGCAGAGTGGTGCGCCAGCGCAGAGGTCGTCCTCGTCACTTGCCAGTAGTTCAGAGTTACGAGGTCCATGCCAAACAGCCCTCGTGTTGCTTAAAGTGCAACTTTAATAAACATACTAAAATCTCAAAACATCTTAATTCTGTCATTTCCGATTTTTCAATTACATACTTTGATTTTTTCGATAAAGTTTCATTGAGAAAAAGAACAAAAAAAAATTTCATTACATCAGTTTTTACCTTAAAATTTTAGTTTTGGTCCAAAACATTTCACGGCACATCTGGCCGATATCACTGTACCCTAAAACGGCGCAGAACCCGGATGGGCTTAGTTTTTTTTTTTTTTTTGAAAGTTGCAATTTTTATGAAACAATTCTTAGCGTGTGAAATGTTTCTTCTTTACTGCCGTCTAGTTAAAACTTTCCATATTTTGTAACGTTCATGAAATGTAAAACACACACATCTCGGGATAAAACAAGAAAAACTCATTGTTAGTTCTTTACATGTCACTTTTGAAAATCTATGCATTTTATCATTATCTTGTTTGATTTTAACTTTGAATAAGCCAGTTATGAAGGAAATCAGTTGATTCGTCAAGAGAAAGCCGCATACCCTTCAAACTTTTCTTACATAAACAGGGTGTCCATAAATTAGTTGAACAAAAAGAATGATTTATTGCATGTAATTTACAGGAAAAAGTTGAAGTGTATATTGTTGTAAGATGGAGTCCATATTTACCGTTATCTTAAATATTCTTTGTGATTTCCTTTCGTTACTTTGCAAATGTCCCATCGATAAATCAGTTTTTATTGCAGATTTGTCTATGTTTCCGTCGATCAAATTAATTGCAGTGCAGATTCTTGATTTTAGTTCAGAAATGGACGGCAGGTAATGGCTTGATTCTTAACATAACCCCATACACTGAAATCCAGTGGCCTGATGATCGTGGTGGCCATCAAATAACACCTCCACGACCAATCCTAACTGGTACCTCAGCACTGAGGTAAGATGTAGCGTCGTTGTGGTTGTGACAAGGCGTGCCATCCTGTTGAAAAATGTTACCTTCTGGTATTTTTTCTTTGATGATTGGCATAAAGAAAATTTGTATCATGGCCAGGTACTCTGGAACAAAATTTCGTCATACTTCCGCAGCAGAATGATTTTCAAGAAATCAAAGACAGCATTTCGCTTTTTCAGCCCCGTTGTATGTCTTCATTACCGTAATGCTGAACAAAGAATGATTATCGCTCGCTAAAAGATGGCTGCAGTTCTGACATCTAACTCCACCTATGAATAAACTTAAGATATATTACGGGTTATAAACGAGTTGATTTCATTTAATATTTTGGAAGTTCTTAGCTTACGAAATTGCCCAACTAATTTGTAGTCACTCTGTATTTTTTTTTTTGCATTTTAACAAAGAAAACAATGCTATTTAGGTCATTAAATTTACTAACCTAGTTTTTAGTTTTAGAAAAATGCTATAAAAATTGGGCTTTATAAGAAAAATTTCGCAAACTCAAAATTCTAATTCTTATTTAGTTCTTTTGTACATTTCCCAGTTTTCTGAGTATTATTTGAAAATGAACTATATGTTAAATCAACTGTTTTTCATTTATTTATATTATGTATTTTACCTAAAAACATTCAAAATTCATTATAAAAATGCACATCTTATTTATGCGTAAACCACAGTAATAATACGAATAATTATTTATAAATTTCTTGTGTATGTGTATAAATTATTTATAGCTATTAATATAATGGAGAACTTTCTTTACATGGATATTATAACTAAATTGAAATAAATGTTATTAATTAACATATATCATTAATAACATAAATTAATAGGTTATGATAATTCCAATAATGAAAACTGTATGTATAATTTCATTAAAATAATTTATGTTAATCCCACTGCAATAAGGAAAAAATTACAATTTCTAATTACACTACTAAATCGAAAATTTTTTCTCCTTTGACAATTAAAAACTTTATAATTTAATTTTAATATAAATTCATCTTAAATTGACTATATAAGAGAAATTTTTTGAAAAGATATCAATCCTTAATCTTAAGAAAAAAATGAAATTAATTTTTTTTTATATTGAGAGAGAAAAATGAACGTAGTGAAATGATTCTAATAATGCTGGATTTTTCATTCTTATACCGTAACTAAATTATTTCGCTTGTGGAAGAAAAATATACGAGGTAATTTTATTGCAAGTATATATTTTGTTTTATCAGGTATATTCCTATAAATACTGGGAGACCATTAGTTAAGCCACAGCTTTATTACTTTAAATTTCGTAGAGGTATAAAAAGGGCCATGATTGAATGGTTCGCTATTTTTTTCTTCCTTCTTTCGTCATCAAGGTTTTAATTAAATATAAAATCATGAATCTATGTTGATATATATTTCTGTCTATTACATTTTTGAAACACTGAAATAAATGTATATTAATTTTCTGTAATAGTTTTTATGAGAACCCTAGTAGCTGAGTGGTTGCGTAGCATGCTTTCACGTCTCAGGTCCGGGGTTCAAATCCCGGGCTGGGCAAGGTTGACTCAGCCTTTCATCCCTTCCGTGGGCTGATAAATGGGTGCCAAGCTTGCTTGGGAAATAAACACTGGGGGTTTTCGCGTCATAGGGACTACCTGACCGGAACATATGCTCATGCACCTTGGCCCCCAAGGTCACTTTTACTGATATGGGCACAGTAGACATTGGCTCTCATGGGCTGTTGCGCCTCTGAGTTAAGTTATTTTTTACTGCGTTATATTTACTTTTTATTACACAACTGATTTTTAGCATATCAAGGGGAACAAGGTCCATTGCAAACAACCCTTATGACGCTTCAAAGGGCGGCGTCGACAAAAAAATCAAAGAATCAAATCAAATCAAGAAATACAATTATAAGAGGGAAAAAATCAATAATGCATTGGCCCACGTTTTGCCCTAATGAATGCTAGGAAGACTCGTAGATTTAGCGAATGTCCATTGTGGGATTACTTGATATACACGATTGGCGAGTTAGATCACTGTGATCCAGGAACAATAGAAGACGCCTGTGCTCAACGGGCCAGAGCTCAAACGTGCATTTTTGAAGAAGTCTGATCCCACTGGCCATAGAAATATCAGAGAAACACTAAGATGTTTTAAACGTAATCTGTTGAAATGTAAAAATGTCCGTGAAACTGATGGTAACACTACAGGGCGTAGAATATCATCGACGAGCTTGCTTGCTATAAGTTGTCACTAAAAACAATAAAAGGAGTTTGGTTGTCAGATAAAAGAACATCTGGTCTTTTGGTTATCATACTTTAAGGCGGAAGAAAATCATGCGAGTATTTCTCTTTATTAATCTAAACGAGGGGGGGGGTGAATTATCCAGGTACGCCCGGCACCTTTGCAAATGCTCTTGGTGGGATGTAACGGGGAGGGGCAGTCGGTGTAATGGTCTCCTTAAGAACTAAATGAAAATGCTCATTGATATGTAGCGATATAATCTATATAAGCCAGTAACAATCGCCGCACCATGGTGATCATTTTGGTGTAGTGGTTAAGTTACTCGGTTTCGGATCCAAAGGTCCCGGGTTCTGTCCTACCGGATAAACGCACCTCGTCAGATACATACCATTTCTAAAGAAATTACAGGAGGTCACTTAATTAAACAACAAAAAATTGCAACATTTGTTTCCTGCTTTCAATTAATTTTTTTTCTTTCTTGTATTGCAGTGATTCTCAAACTGTGGGGTGCGCCCCCCCCCCCTAGAAAGGCGTAATAACCCTAAGTGGGAGGCTCAAGCATATCCAAAAAGTCGAAAATAAAAGTTTTTTTTAAAAATATATTTAAAAGAAATTTATTTAAAACCTGTTACAAAGTAATATAAACAAAATTTAAAACTCCTCTTGATAATTCGTACGGTGCATAATTAAGGTAGTATTGTAACTTTAAGCTTTAAACTACTTTATTATTACATTCAATACATTGTTATTGTATGAGGGGGGGATGAGAAAATTGGATCGCAAATATTGGAAGTTTGAGAAGCACTATTGTATTGTAAATAATGTTTTAGCTAGCAATTTTAAATTTAGTATAGTATTTTAACTTATATTAAATTATAGGAATTACAGAAGAATAATTAGTGGCAGAACGGTTTGTTATAAAATCTTGAAATATACAATACTATTGATAAAAGAAATAAAATTTACATCTGTGCATTCAGTATTAATTTAAAGTTCCTTTTTATCAGAGTTATGGTTTAAACCAGCAGTTCTTAAATTTTCGATTGCCGCGGTCCTTCTTCACGTATCATCGTGCCCCCCCCCCACACACACATAAGGTTTTGGTCACCTTTGACTGAGTCCCAATACATGGCTGAGTGATTTAAAGATACCTCAATAATCCTGTAACTGCCTCTGCTACTATTACAGGCTTTTTAAAACTTCTTTTTTTCCTGTAAGAAAGCAGTAAACATGTAATCAAACAATACTACGTTGTAGTAATGGCTCTGTAATTCAAAGCAATGAAAAAAAATTAATTTTCTTGATCAAAATACATGTTTTAGTTGAATTTTTTTTTGGAGGGGGGGGGCAATTTAGTGATCTATTGTAGAATGGCACAGTGCCTCTGAAGACCTGAGGGGCTGATGCACGTTTTTTCTGTCGGAGCTCAAACGTTCTCCCGTTAGTGTGGTGTGGAAGTTAGGAGAGGGAAGTGCTAGCTCAGGTGTCGTCCGCGTCACTTGACCATGGTTCAACATCATGAGGTCAATCGCCAAAAGCCCTCGTGTAGCTGAATAGGGCGACATTAATATTCACTGACTAGGGTGGCACAAATTTCAATTTTTCCACGAAACTTTTCTGGGTCTGTAAAAGAGGAAAATCTTAACATTGAATGGCACTCTCTCAGAACCCCCTAGAAAGGTGCTGGAGACCCCGGACCACAGTTTGCGAAAGACTGGTTTAAATTGTAAACTTTCTTAATTATTTTTTAATCAAATAAGAATATTAGTCACTGATAGCTTCCACAAAAAAATAATTGTGACCATCCCCAGTAAATACTGAAATGAGTGCTGCGTGCAAATTAAATGTGTCTAAATCTTAATTCTCGTATATTTTCCTTGTCTCAAATTTCTTTTTATTTTCTTTCCTCCTCGTTTGAATAACATGATTCTATCATTTTATGTTTTCTGTATTCTTCGTCAATATTTTAAGCTGTTTCCGTTTGTCATTAAAAGCCCTACGCGTTGATTTTTTTGGGCAAAATATCTTTGGATAAGATAAGATATACTGTCCTAAAAAAATTCTGAATATAAACTCTGAATGCTGTAGAGTTTGATTTTTCTCTTCTCAATTCACATAGCATTAAAATAATTGTATTAGCCGTTAAAAATAAGCGAAAACTATATACTAACAACTAATAATATTTTTTTAAAAAAACGTGGAAACTTTTATAAGGAAATCTAATTCCCAAACTAATAAAATTATTTTAAATCTGTTGCTTTTTTGTACTTAGCATTCTTAAAAAAACTTTCATAAGTATTTATTTGAAGAACATATGATTAATCGTTTAAAAAAAGAAGAAAAAACATTTCATGCTATAGCTATAATCATATTTTTTTAATATCCACTCATTCAAATAAATAAAACACTTCTTTCACAATAATTTTATGGGTTAATACCAAATTTTGAGAATTACTGTTAACGAGAATAATTATATATTCTTTTTACTGCTAAAACATTACGAATAATAGATTTTCAGAAGTAGAAAAGGATATATTCAAACACAATGATAGATTCAATACCTAGTTTCATTTAAATTTCTCATGGGTACTAAGTCCAAATATATAGTGTGCATAATTTTTTTTATAACCTCTTAACTTGAATACAACGCTTTTGGAGTGCGTTGGGGAAAAAACCAAGGACACCAAAAGCTTTTTTTTCCCCTCCACTCATTTTTCTGAACATTTATGAATTTGATACAACACGGTTGTGCATTAAATTGTATTTTCGCCATTCAGTTTTGTTTATTCATTAAAATATATTATTTTCTGTATACTTTTCAAGTTTTCATACAAAAATGTTAATTCCAGCTGAAGTCCACAATGCTTTGATATTACTGTAGAGCATAGGTTTCCAAACTTTTTAGCCTCATAGACCCCTTGAAAGGTTTTTCAGCTTGGGGTAGACCCCCTACTTACCTAATATCAAATTTGTGCAAATTTATCAAATTAAATGTGTTTTTGACAGCTGGTATAGAGCTATTTACTTTAAAAAATTAAAATTTTTAACTGTAGTGAAGTATAGAAGAGTTTAAAACTTAAGAAAACACATATTGGTTAATTTAATTAGTTAGTTAATTAAATTAAAATATAATTAATGCATAAAATAACTGAGAGCAACAAACAAAAGCTTTTAGAGGGAGGGAGAAATCTGACGATGCAATAATAAATTTTAACATTTGGCATTAATCTTACCAGGTTTTAACACTAAATATATCTCCTCGGTTAATAGTGTCCAGTATTTTCTTCTTTCTTTTTTGTTTTGGAGATTGGCAAGCGCACTGAAACTCCTTCTCAATCGGAAAAACAATTAAAAACTTTCTCAAGATATTCCATAGTATGGAATAAATAACAGGTATATCTTTTTAAAGCTAAAATTGTTGACATCGTTTCTAAACTTTACTTAAAGATCTTCGTTAGTGCATATTCCTAGAGCTTAATTCTTATAATCTGACTTTTTTTTTCCAAAGTGACCACATGAATTCATTGTCTACTGTGGTACTACGATAGTCAAAACATTCTCAAACCTAGTTTCAAAATCTAAAAAAAGGGCATTTAAATGTTGGCGACGTCCAAAATTATACTCCATTAGCTTAATGCTGGCAAGAAATGCTGAAATGGTATTTGTTTTAATAAAATTTATGCTGTTGCCTTGTAACTGCAATTAAACCTCATTAAATTTAGTAAATAAATCTGCTAAATAGGTAAGTCTTAGTTTCCACTTTTGATTAAATTTCCTTTTAATATTAGTCACAATCTGGTTTGATGAGAGCCACTATCGTAGACCTCCATTTACACCTCATGGACCCCCAAATTATTTTTTTTGTTGTCGTGGACCCCTTGCAGATCGTCATAGACCCCTGGGGGTCCATATAGACCACTTTGGGAATCACTGCTCTGTAGAGCTATAAACTAAACTATCTTACGAAGTTTGGAATCGGGATAAAAGCTAACACATAATATAACTTATTGCTACTATTACTATTAAATATAATGGAAATGGTTCTAGATATCTATAGATTCTTTATTGAAAATAAAAATTTAACCACGAATGGCGGACTTTTTTAAGTGCGATATTAAGTTTCACGGAAATGGATGCTTCCTGATAAATATTTTTACGTATAAAAATTTTTGATTCAGCTTAGTGAAGCCAATATTTTTCCTCTCAAAACTGAATGACAAGAATCATTTCACAACTTTGTTTAGTATGAAAAAGCTATCTTACTTTTCGAAATTTCTATTGATTATATTTGTCAGTTACTTTAGATTGTCTGTTACTTTTGATTGGTTATAATTGTCAATTACTTAAGATTGACTATGTTTGTCAGTTACTTAAAATTGGTTATATTTGTCAGTTATTTAAGATCGGTTATATTTATCAGAGTTTATTTTAAGAAAATTTTTTTATTGGTTGAGGATTCAGAAAAAAGTGGAGAGAAATTTTTTTTTCTTTTTTTGAATGGGGTATGTTGAGTTTATTACTTTTCTACTGAATACTAAAAAAGTGTTCTTAAATATTGATTTCCATTACATTAAAAAAAAATTTTTATTACTAACATCATTCGTATTAAAAATGTATTAAGGAGGAATAAAGCAATATGATCGGAAAAATTAAATTTATAGCTATTTTTTTAACCTTTATTTCATATCAAAATTAATCATAACACACAAGTAACGAATTTAAAAATTATAGATCAAAATATTTACAATTTTTGCTTTTTTTTTTGTTTGCAGACTTTGCTGCCCATAAAAAATAATCTATAAAATATTTGAATGCATTTTTTTAAAGTATTATTAATGTGTTATAGGATTGTCTTTAAAGTAATTTAAATGAAACATAATAAAATTAATTCAACGTAAGGCTTTAAGCTATTGCAAAGCTTTAAAATATCCATTTTCTTCAAAGAAAATTTTTATCTAAAAAAATTACCAAATTCATGTTTTACCTCATAATAGTAAATGAATTTTTCCCTTTTATTTTTTCACCGTTTGTGGCTGTCAAATTATACATGATTAAATACTATTCAAAAATTTTGCTTTCTGTTAAACATAATAACGTTTCGCATGAAGCTGTTTTTACTTCAAGATTCACTTTTACAAAATTTGAATACATTTTGCAAAGAAATCACTATATAAAACAAATAAGCAGAACTTCGTGATAAATTTCGGAACTACTTTTATTTGTTAACATAGAAGCACAAAACAACATTACATCAATACGATGGCAACAATTTCTATCAAAATTTTTTAATAAAAATGCATTCTTGTATTTTTCTTAAATCATTTTTAGTTGTAACATTTATAACAGAATAATAGAATGATCAATTGAATTAAAGGTAAATGCATACAGTTTTATTAAAATCTTGAATATACCAATGAAGTCAGCATTAAAGAACTTTTTAACAAGTTTCATCTTTACGAAATGTTTTTCGATGTAATTAACTTTCTTATCAATACAGCAGTGTCATTAAAATTGACGTGAATAAAATTTAAAAATATTAATTAAATTGTAATTTTTTAACTTAAATATTTAAAAAAATGCATATTTTCAAGACATATCAACATATATTTTTTACCTTAAAAATAACACAGTTCACACAAAGCAAAATAAGCTCATTGACTAGTGAAACTTATAAAAAAAATGAATAAATAATCATGAAATATAAACAAATTAAGAAAAAGCAATTTTTTTTGTGGTATCACAGTTAAATATTTCTTATAGTTACTAAAGTATTTTAAAAAAGAAAAAAAAATAACGTGTTATAACAGTGCCACTAATTTTAACTAATTACTGCAAGTTTTACGAATACAGTTAGTTCTTTTTTATAAAATAATAAGATGGCTATTTCATTGGAGAAGATATAATGATTGTTCAATAAATTAAATCCATTTTGTACACTAGTATGTAGAGTTTCTGACATATATTTTATGCAATACGATTAAGTTCTTGTACATGATATTATAAGTTTCAATTCACCAACTTTGAAAATATTTAAACATACATCAGAAAAAAAGAAAATTCTTGAGTACAATACTGAACACACATAAAATGTTTTGAAATTGATAATTTCACAAATTAAAATGTGGAGCAGTTACGCACACGCATAAACACACTTAATTGATTTGAGAATATTTTGTTGGTATTAATAACCTCATTCAGTTTAAAATTAATCATTATAAAAGGATTTAATGTTTTCGAACACTCTTGACCTCTGGCAGATTATATCAAACTTAAAAGGATTCATGAGGGGGGGGGGGACTTCAGTATCCTAAATCTTTACGAATCCTATATATGTGCTTCAACTTGATTAATTTTAAGAATTATGAAAACACCCCTATTTACACTGATAATTCTACGGAAAGATCTTTAGAAATTGAGCACTGCGAAGTACGTCCTGACCCAGCTTTTGAAACTTCTCTGGAGTCTGAATCTTGTTTTTGTTGCCGTTCTAACAAAGTCGCCGTTAGGGCTGAGCGATAAATTGCGTAATGTACTTTCATATACAACGTCTCACCCGTAGCAACGACTGTGTAATCAGGAACAAAAACCCTATATGCTAAGCTATCAGAACTATTTGCAGATCCCGGAGAATCTTGTTCACCAGTGTTCATAGTAATGGCCGGTAGTCCAAATGAGGTAAATGGTCCAGCCTCAAATACCAAACTTTCCTTACTTACAGTAACTAGACATCGACCTTCCAAAATAAGAATGAAATAATCTACTGCTTTACCAGCTTGAAATAAGACATTTGAGGAAGGTTCATAACCTTCTTTTCCTTCCTTAGCTTTCAAGAAAATATCCTGGGCCAAAAGTTTTTTCAGAACATTTTCTGACAGATATTGGATCCTAAAGGGATCAACTGATGTTGATAAGTATTGATAGGTGGCCAAAGCCAATTGAGGTGATATAGTGGTAACCTTTTTATCGCCTACTCCAAGTCTTGCAAAATCTGAAAAGTCTTGTCTAACCTGAGATTCTTTTCGAACATGCTTTCTTCTGTTATCAGTGAGGACATCTGTTTCATCAATAATTTCGGACTGGATTATTTCTTCTATGACATCTTCTAAAGTGACTATCCCAAGTAGTTCATAAAATGGATCACCATCTTCTTCGTCATTGACACGTCGAACAAAAGACAAATGGGATCTTCCTTTTTTGAATTCATTTAACATAACATCTAATGTAGTATCTTCGAAAACAAAATTTACAGGGTGGTTATAAAACTCACACAATGTCCTTAATTGAGTTTCTGTATCTGGATCAACAAATGCCAAATCCTTTATATTTAAAAGAGCTACTACGTTGCTTCTGTCGCCATCATAAACGGGAATTCTGGAATAGCCTTGTTTTATTATTTCAGAGACCGTTTCAAAATCTAAAACGGAATTGATGGGAACCATAAACACATCATTGATTTTGGTCATTACAACAGCTACAGTCTTTTTGGTTAGTTCCAGAGCGCCAGATATGATGTCAACCTCCTCATTCTGCAAATCGTTGTCATCCTTCGTTAGACGTATAAATTCCATCAATCTTTTTCGATTGTACACAGTGCGAATTTCTGCTCCAAGTACAAAGTCTAACAATTTGCTGATTGGGTATGACAGTGGAAAAGTCAGCAACATGAAAAGTTTTGTAATCCATAGAGTTTTAGCTCCTATAGCTAATCCATGCCGAGAGCAAATCGCTTGAGGAATGATCTCACCGAAAAGAACAATTCCTAATGTGGATAGAACAATTGCTATCATTCCTGAAGTTAAATCGTCTAAGAGAATTGTTAAGGTGTTATTCACTAAAACATTTCCTAATAACAAAGAACAGAGTAAGTAATTGCTTCTTTTTCTGATTGGATAGATTTTTCTAGCATGTCTTTTCTCGGATTCAGTTCCACATTTTTCAAGTACTCGAAGCTCGGTGCATTCTAAGGCCATTAAGCCAAGATTCAAACCACTAAATAGTCCAGACAAAATGAGAAGGAAACAGATAATTATAAATTGCAATTCCATGGGGAGTATGCGTCCAACAGGTTTCAGTGTCATCCATGGCTCATTTCCTTGGTGAATCCATTGAGAAAGGGTTTCTTTGGCATCCTTCATACACACATAATACATTTCTCCATTCTCAGCAATGGGAAGTGAAATTTCCAATTGTAGAGCCGTATCTGACAGAATATTACCGGATGACAAACTTATAATTTTAATTAATGGCAAATCATCACACCTACTTCCTCTTGATTTCCCTATATTCGTAAAAGCGATTTCAGTTTCAGTTGAGAATTCCATTCCAAACAGTAACATGGACACTCTTTTGTTCGCTGGTAATTCAATTATTCCTTCTTCTGTATTGTAAACGCGATCGTTGTTGATACGCATTCCGTAGAGAGCTGAACGCTTCTTACACGAGGTCACAATAACACCATCATCTTTTGGATCCAGGATTTTTCTTCTTTTTTTACGAATACAAACTTGGCTTGGAATAACCTTTCCATACAGAGATTCGTCAAAATTAACATTTATAATTGAGCCATTCACGCTATAAAATAAATCTCCTTGGACGTCTTTAAAATCTATATTTCTTGCACCAAACTGATTACTCTCCAATTTCAGATCAATAAACACGCGCGATTCAGGGTCAAAATTCTCCAAGTTCACTGAGTACTTCTTATAATCATTTTCCACAGATCGATTTGAAATATGAGATTCAACAGCAGATACTTCTCTAAAATTAACATCTTCTTTCACTACTGCTTCGTCAGAAAAGGAAATTATTGGCATGAAAATTGCAACTGAATATAAACACAACGCAAAGCACATGGCAAAGCACACGATCAATAATGGCCACAATTTTCTTCACGCAGCGTGGGGGAACACCAATTCAAATTTTCTGGTTCTGCTTTCAAAAAATGCGAGACTTATTACTCGTACAACAATCAAAATAGCAAAAACACTTCTTCATAATCTCAAAAAGCAACAAATTTAAGTTTTGTGAGAGCAAGCAGCAGTGTGATGTCATTTCTAAATAACGCTCTTCTGAATGAATAGGAAAAGTAGACCAGTCGTCCGAGGTGCCGATAGATGGCACTACTATCCAGACTTCTACAACAAAGGAGGGGGATCCGGCGAGCTATTGGCTGAATTTAAAACTTGCTTTATCACTGCCGGATATGAATGTTTATAAATATTATTTTTATGTCAATGATAGCTTTTTAATTTTTTTTTTCTATGTTGGATATTTGTTTGAATAGCAAATCATGATCTTCTTCAGAAAGGCAAAAAAAAAAAAAAAAAACTAAATAAAAAAAAATGAAAATATTGGTAAAAATAAACACAACTCGCTCTCCAAGCAGGTGGGGGGGGGGGGGGGCATCGAATTCCTGCTATGCTTTTTTTGTGAAATGTGTGAATGCATGTTCGCTTTTTTCTCTCTCTCTCTATTTGTATTTTCTTTCTGAATTTTTTCATTTGCGTACACTCAAATTTTTAAAACTTTTTTCTCTGCTTTTTTTTTGGAAGAAACCACATAAAAATAATTCAAATATTTTTATAAAAATTGCATATATATATATATATATATATATATATATATAAAGATAAATAAGAAAAATTATTGAGAATGAGGAAAGCTCTTCTTGCTAAGATTTTACTAGTAAAACTTTTTTTTAAAGTTTTTGTCCACCAAATCTTTTTTAATCTTTTCGTCAGTGTTCAGAGTTGTTGAGATAAAAAAAATATATAAAATACAATAAAGAACTGGGTTTTATTTCAAAATTAATAAGTTCATTAGGAACATTATTAAAATTCTTTTAATTGCATTACAAGCATATACAACTATTTCAGGAGCGTGTTAAATTTTCAAAAGTATTCTACATTTAAATTATTGTGTTTTTTAAAGCAAAGAGAGAGAGAGAGACTCTTGACAGAAAGTACACCAAAAGAAATAATCTATGGAATAATTTTTAAAACTTTTTTAATAACAACTGAAAGTTTTTTTTTTTTTCTTCCCCTGAGTGAGAGAAAATAGAATAGAAAAATACGTTTACCAAAACGCAAGAATTGCGTCACAAGAAGCTAACACAATTATAAAAATTGAACATAGAAAAAAAGAGCAAAAAAAAGCATTTGTTTTAATTAAAACAGCAATTTATTCTTGATTATTCATATATATATATAATTTGTATGTATATATATATATACTTAATATATTTATATATGTAATCCATAAATATGTACAAATAGTTATAAATCCTAAGTATAACTAGTCAGAATAGTAAGAAATATTGTATATATATATATATTATATCAAGAAAGAATGTGTATATCGATGTGCGTAATGATAACAAGATAGAAAAAATAATTCATCAATTCAAACAATAAATCAATCTGATACTCGCGTTGTATAACTGATATCAAGTAGATATACACACACATTCTACAGAAGGAAACAATAATTAAATACTTATTTTTAAGTTAATTAGCAATCTATAAATATGAACATTTGAAGAAAATGCTGGGTATAATTACTTTTATGAAGTACATTTCTTGATAGAAATATAATATACACATCTTATAAGTAAAATTCTAGCTTTAAAATACAAAATATAAAGAAATAACGGTATCATTTTAAGAATGAGTAATAATAATTCTACAGTTTCTTAAGTTTTTGTACATTGGTGATCCCACGGATGCTCCTTATATTTCAATTCTGTTTGAACAATTAAACCCCAAGGCGCTTTAAATAGATTCTATTCGGTAAATCCTTAGTGATTGATTGAGTATTTTTTTAGCACACCACTCAAAAACGCAACGAGAATATTAATCGGGATGAAAATTGGCAAGTTTGAATCAAGGTCAAATGACGAGAATGACATCTCTGCTGGCATCTCTCTCTCTCTCTCTCTCTCTCTCTTCACACTTCCACAACACAACTAATACCTTGATAAGATAAAACTGAAAAGTTATGCAATGTATATTTTAATAAAAACTGGGGGGGGGGGGGTACCACCGGTCCGCCTTCTGAAATTGTAAAACTGTCATTTACATGTTTTTAGTAGTTCTCTTATTCGTTCTTATTTCCCCAAAATTCGTTCTTGGCGCTTCTCTTCGGTTAAAATTCCTCACTGAAGCTGCATCATTCAACACTTCATTGATAAAGTCCTCATATTTTGATAAACTTGCATCTCTCGCTGCTGTCTGGAGAGTTGAATGTTCAGTTTCGTTGATTGTTAATAAATCTTAATTCTTAATAAGTTTATCTTTCGTCTCACGCAACAATTCCAGTCCAGGCAATCGTTGTGATATTTTTCTGCGAGAGCTGGCAATAATGTTATATGAAATAAAACACATGGTTGCCAATTCAGCGCGTAAGGGACATGCGAAACTCGGTTTGCCAACTTGGCGAGTTATCTTAAATGTTGGCATTATTGCGATAGTACGTAATAAAAATATTACAGCATCACGAAAAACTTTTTTATACAGAGAGAGACAAATAAAAAAGAGAAAAATAAATATTTATATTTTATATTGTGCGTTTTCGAAATTTGTGGTGCGAAGTAAAAAATGCGTGTAGAAGATGCATTTCTTTCATACACATACTCATAATTAAATGGATTCTCCTCTGACACATTACATGTATTAGTTGTATGTTTGTAAATGAAAAGTTAAAGCTTAAGGCTGTTAAAATAGTCTGTGGTAGCCGTGTGGCTCTGGCATAGCTAGTCATGAGGAGGCTCTGTATCAAAATTTCTTTGGGGGGGGGTCTTTTTTGAAAATGGGAGCTCTGTTAATGGGACTATTCGTAAGCTTTTACAAATTTTTGCTTTCATATGTTGGAGCCCCTGTAGCTTGGGGGCCCTGTATCATTGATACGGTGGTAGCTATGCCCCTGACGTGTGTCTATGATCGCGAACATGGCGCTATTTCTGTTGAGTCGTTGGTTCAAGTCCTGGTTGTACTAAAGGCACACCCTGTAGAGGAGTTAGATGAGTTGTGGTACACGTTAAGTCTTCCGAGGCTCGAAGTCCTCTCGTTGATGTGGTGTGGAAGTATGGGGAATGGGTACCTACGCAAGTGTGTTCTTCACTTGACCAATTTTTACTTTTATATTGGAAGGGGAAAAAATAAGGATTTAAAGTGGTGGCTGAAATTTGGAAATGCGCAGTGGGCATCTTTGAAAATTTTACTCCGAGAAAAGTTAAAAATACATGAAAATGATTTTTTAAAGGGCTAAAAAAATGTATCAATAGTCCCCTGATATATTGTAAAAAAAAAAAAAATTGCAAAAGAAACTGAGTGAAATAAGTTCACTAGAAAATTAACGCATTTAAATGATACTTAAACCTAGTTATGCAGATTATAGAACAAGAATGTATATTTGATTTTATTTTTTAAAAAAGAAAAACAAATATATACCATAAAACCCGGCGTATAACGAGCACCTATATTTTCCAGCTGCATTTTTTAATTTTGCTCGATATTCGCCGCATAACGCGCATTCCCTTTTTTTAAATGTACCTTGTAAATTATATACGTACATTTTTCCCAAAAAGGTACGTTTGTAATGCTGTTATGTTTTTAAGTCATTTATTCGAGGTATTATCCCAGCTCTCTCTCTTTTTAAAAAATAGTCTACTTCCAGAATTGAAACTCTCTAAGCTCATAAAGTAAGTCATATCTTTAAAATAAACGGTATTTGATACATGAAAAAGTCTAATTTTCTTTATGCTCATCTGTATTTTTATTGTTATCCCCGGCGTATAAAGCGCACCCGTAAGTTTCGATCTTATTTTTGGTGTTAAGGAGGTTCACCTGTTTTTTAAGCATTTGTAGAAAAAAAATTTTAACAACCAGTAAAAAGATAAAATTTTAAGTTTTTTTTATCATTTATTTATATGTATTTTAAGAGAATGTATAAATGTTTAGCCAAAATTACCCAATAGAATGTGAGTTATAGTGCTCTGAACACACCCGCCTCGAAAAAATGGACGCTCGCTTCCTCAACGATTCCGGCTGATTGGCTTATCTAAAATTTAAAAACAAATTACGGCGTTTTAATCTATAAGCTTAAATGCATAGAATGGACTGTACTTAATTGAAAGTATCAAAAACTGGATTTTTGGTAGACCTCTGAAGAAAAAGTTTCGAATTTCAGGGGGATTTTTTTGTTATGTTTTTGTTATAAAAAATAGAAATATTTTGAATTTTGGAATGATCGTAGTCTATTTGGTGCGTATATATGTGATGAGTCTACCCTATAAATTTGAAGTAATGCGACCACACCGTTCTTGAGATAAGATGGAGGAAAGTTTGAAAAACACAGTTTTGAGAAAAACGCGTTTAAAGTTTCAAGTCCGAAAAAAACAATGAAAATCTTAACTTACCCTCAATCGGCGATGCCTGGTGACGAAGACTAAAACAAGTTCGACGAAATATTCAATAACTATAGATATTTCCTTTTAAACCTCTACAAACTTGTATGAACGTATATTTGCGTAGAAGGGTCGGTGGTATCGAGCCGACTGTACACAATAGCCCCAGCCTTCGATTGCCAACTCATTGCTCCGAACAGCTGCTCTTCTAACACTTGCTTTTTTATAACGACTTCGAATTCGAAAAAATCACTTTACAACCGTATTCTAGACATGTTAAGAAAGCAATTTATGGAGAGAAAAAATTTTGTGAACCCGAAGCTCTACTTTAAAAACCGCCCCTTAAAAAAAACGTTATTCGCCGGATTTTACGGTAATTAAGTTCAATACCAATAAAAGCAAACGATTCAATAGTAATCGTTTTATTACTATAACAACGAACGATTCCAATTTTTTCTAAAAGATTTTTATACAATTATTATATTATTTTCAACACAGAAATCATAATTAGTCGCTTAAAAATGATTGCTGAGATTATCTTTCTCTTATTAAAAAATTATCTAATTGCTAATTTTCTAGTAAACAGCTGATAAGTTGTAAATTTATATTGGGTATGTACAAATGAACAAGTGAATCAAAATATAGATGAAATTTAAACGTTGTACTCTATCTCACATCAACATTTTAATTTAATTTTTTTCAGTAAAATTCAAAATTTACAAGTCAATTTTACCATTCAGAAGCAAACTTTCACTTTTTATGTATCACAACAAAATTTAACTCTTTGATGCATGTCCATACGATATAAAAATCATTTGAATAATTTCATGCTTACTTACTCTTATAAGACAATAACAATTTTTTTAGCAAAATTTTTTATAAATACTATTTACATTATATAAAGCTTATCAGTAATGTAAGTATTCGAGATTTTAAAGTAGCGTCGAATACGAACTTACATTCGGTGTTTTAAAAAAAAAGAAAGAAAAGCAAGATTTTTTTAGTGTAAGGGGAAAAAAGAGAGTTTTCAAGCCAATGCCCAAAGTAACAAGAAAAATTTTTTTTTTAACAAAAAAATCTTTTCCTTTGAATTAGAAAAAAAAAAATCCCCTGGAATAAAATCGATTTCGGTTAGCGAATGAAGGTATAGGACACCTGTGGCGTAGCAATTACCAGAGGCTAATTTCGCGTCTTGTTCCACCATTAGGAGAGAACCTCATGCTTTCCAGATGTCGAAGAATTTACTTGATTTTGACCATTCTTTCCGGGCTTTTCATTGGCCTTTTCAACCGACATCCTATTAACAAAACTTCTTTTATTATTATCTCGGTGTTTTTTTTATTGTTATTATTATTTCCTTCCACTCGAAAGTAAATAAACGGAAAAAAGTTCAGATATATTTATTTTATTATGAATGGGGGGGGGGACTCCTGTCCCTGCCTAACTGCGAATCAACCAACATTGTACAAATTATACAACTGTTCATATTCATTGCTCAAATAGTAAGCTGTAATTAACATGTATTTTGTAATTCTATTATTTTTTCAATGTATGTAAACAGGAAAAAGGTATATTTCAAGTTTTCAGCTTTGCATTTTAATTTCTGCTTCAAAAACAATGTTCTTAATCACTTTTTCCTCTAAATTACACTGAATTTTTATTCTGCCTTTGCTTCTGCACCTTGACAGAGCCATATACAACTGTCTATGAGTAAATATTGTTTCCATCGATGTTACACATGAACCGACTTTTTCACACACACACACAAAACTCATACTCATACTCATTCACAAACTGAGAGTCGTGTTCACTCTTCGGATAAACTCTAGCGTCAACCTTTCTGTCTATAAAACCGTCTTTTGTTGAAATTATAGCAGCTTATTTATTACATGACGGTTTATTATAAACTCTAGAATGATTTTTAGGGCTTTTATAAATACACGGACTACACACAGACTCAAGACCCTTGATCTTGTTTTTTATTTTGAATTTCATATAAAATTCTATGTTTTTATGCATTTGGATATATATTCATTCTGTACAATTTGCAATACATCGTCACGCGTTTAACTCTTTTCGCACGTCCGTGCAAAGCCTCACGATCATCATAAATGTAAATTTGTCCAAACTGTTGTTTTGCTCCATTTTCTTTATACATATATGTATGAAATAATTTTTGATTATCACAATTTGACGAGTGTGAAGGATTCCTTATTTAGATCGCTATTTTTTTATGGTTGCTGTTTTCTTTGGATGAAATTGATGAGGCATTCCGGTGATTATTTAAATCTGTTTTATTCCACATATTGGAACACATAAACATGTTAAACATAAAGCAGGAATGGACGACACAATACATAAAAAGAAAACGAATGCACAATGCAGACGGCTACATGTTAAAGACAGACAAAATAACTGATGAGAGAGAGGTGGTCTCCAGGAATCTCGGTGTATATATATATGCGACTCAAATCACATCATCTGAGTGGGTGGATAACTGTAGTTCAAAATACTCTCGTTAGGCGGCTGGCTAACTTATTACTAAAACGTTGGTCCTGAAGGGATGGACCATAGGTAATTAAAAGATATTAAGAATAATTTAATGGGGATTATTACATATATATATATATCATTTTTTGAATATGTAGTAGAATAATTGCAGTATCCCCAACATTAGTTTTTTTTTCGGATTTAGATATTTCTTTGACCGTTCTTAAATACTAAATCCTTGATTAAAAATAATTATGCACACAGCTGCTTGTCATTAAAATTGTATTGAGATTATTATTATATTACTTATACAAAACTGAAATTTAAAAAAAAAAATACGTCTAAGTAATATTTTATACTCGGTCCCCCATCCGGTATAGTGGTTAGCGACGCTGACTGCTATGCTGTAGGGCCTGGGTTCGAATCCCGGAGAAGGCATGGATATTTGTAAATGTATAGTGCCTTCGCGGCAGGGGGTACTCTAAATAGCCGTCGAGCCGCAAGTCCTCTCGTGAGGTTGGTGGAAGGGGAAGAGAGGTGGGAAGCCCCTGACCACTCCCAGGGTGTTCTCCCTCAAAATTGGGGTGGAACTGAGCCAAATCGTACTGTCACCTGCATGGTGCTCAAAGCTACGGCTAACGACAGGCGTACATTGTAGCCCGATGCCATGATGAATTTCATGGGCCTCGATCTGACTACGTCAGACAGGTGGCATTAGCAACAACAACAACATATTTTATACTCTATTTTATTTCCATATTATGATCGTAACGACTTCAATTAGTTAAACTAGTTTTAGCTTCTATTCTGTTATTTTATCTCATTACCTTCACCTCACATCCATATTTCTTCAACTTCTCTTCATATGTGTGCCTAGTGTCCATGATCACAAACTTGTGGTCGGCGTGTCATGAGTTCGAGCCCTAGTGCCTCTGAAGACCCGCTGTGTAGATAGGGTCGATGCATGTTAAATCTGTCGAGGCTCAAAATCATCCCGTTGGCATGATGCGTCAGTCTGGAGTGAGGTTTGCCAGCTCAGGTATTGTCCTCGTCACTTGACCAAGGTTCAAAATTACGAGGTCCATCGTCTATAGCGCTCTTGTTGCGTATCAGTACGGCATTAATATAAACAACTCCTTCTTCAATTAAATGCAGTTAAGAAAACTAAATGTTATTTGACATATGTCCTTTTCTATTTTCTTCTGCATTCAGTCTTAAAATATTATTTTAATATGATAACGTTTAAGTATAAGCTCGCCGATGTTTTTCAACTGTAAAATATTGCACATTTATTGGTTTTAGATATACTTAAAGACCAAACATTCAACTCTAATGTAAACTTTGATGAAAGAAAAATGTTTATTATTATATATTTTTAAAATAATTTTGCTTTCCCAATTTCCTTGTAACACAAATTTCCTTTGTAGAGTACATGTATTTTCTCCCCTTCTTTCAGGGCAGCATCACCACCACCTCCGGGCCTTCGCTACGGCCTTTGGTCAACGATCACCCTTCTTTGATCCTCGTCTAGTGGACCCCTTGAGAGAATGGGAACGATTTCGAAGGAAAACAGCCGAACAATGGGCTCTAGATCTTCCTCGGCGCATTGGGGCCACACCATCTGGTATGTAACATACACAATTAACGTTTAAAAAACCAATTTTTACGCCTAGGGTATTTGCCTTATAATTATCGGTTTGCTATGAAGAAATAAAAAGATTAGAAATAAAAGGTCACAGAAGTATACTAAGTTCTAATAAATTTATATCTCTGTGAAAAATATAAAGTAATTTCAAAATTTGTTAATTAAATATAATTCATTTATTAAATTCATGCAAAATATCAGTGTTATACTATTATTCTCTTTTCATTGCAATTGATATTTTTAATAATCGAATCATTCGGAATGCCACAAAAACGTATGAATCTGAGTTTTAAATGAAACTAGATTGCTTTGACCCGTTTCTTTTTAACACTTAAATTAAAGTTTGCTTATGCTCAGCTTACAAGTCCATGGCATCATATTTCAATATCGATAGCATCAGACAATTTGGTCATCTCGATATCTAAAGTGGGAACTGATGAAATGGCTTCATCGCTGAATCGAAATTTTTATAAGGAAATTTTAAAAGGAAATAATGGGCAAATTAATCTTATACCTTATTTCATTCTTTCATCTTCTCAATACCTGAGAGATGTTGTCTCTGATTTTAAAGTCTGAAATGGTATTGATGTAAGGTCTTGATGTACGCATATTAAGAGGGACGTCTTAAGACTTCTTGAAGCCCTGGGCCCCTATGCAAAAGTAGGCCCTGGGTTCCTATACAAATGTAAGCCCCACGTAGGACCCTTAAAAGTAGATAGTACATAGTATACATTATCAAATACTCGTACAAACAATAACCCGAAACAAATGTGCAAGCCTTACAATTTAACAAACCGGCTCTACCGTCTGCCACCTTTTGAATGAAGGAGTAATAATGGTGTATGGGGGTAGGTTTAGGCCTTTTCATGGACGATGGTCATCACATTTAGCCAGTTGACACATCGTCCGAAATTCTCAGTTTTTCGGGAAAAACATTTGACTGCTGAAATTATTCGAATAATTATCTCATTAAGGCTGAGTCAAGAACGAGACGAGGCCCCCATTGTGGCCGAGACCCTGGGCCCAGTTGGTCCATGCCTTAAGACGTCCCTGCATATTAATATCTTGATTAGAGACTTTGGCATACTTCTTTACATTTTATACGACTTCTTTTACAGGGGGAATGATATTTTAAAAACACAGAAGTAAGTTTAGAGGGTCAACCTTTCCTCATAGAGAAAAGGGTTGACCCTCCAAACTCCACCCTTGTATACACCTCTGACGGCTGAAGGTCATGTGCTGATCATGATTACAGACATGTGACCGGTGTTGTCGAGTCATTAGTTCAAGACCTGTGCCACTGAAATTTGGTCGTATAGAGGGGTTGGTGTGGCTCAAATTTCTCCCGTTGTCGTACTTTTAAAGTTCGGAGTGGGATGACAACTCGGGTGTCGTCCTCATCCTTGACCGAGTTTCAAAATTAGAAGATCCGTCATCAAGATACTTGTCGTGTTGCTTTAGAATGAAACCAATAAAAATCAAATCAAATCAAAGTATTTAGGGTTAACTTTTCGATGGAGATGACCAGTGGACAACTGTTAATGCTCTAAAATTTGATAGCCTTCTTGGGGGGGGGGGGAAAATGCGCTTACAATAATCATCAGGTAAAATACAATTTCATTTTCTTTAGATAATACGTATACAAAACCTTTGCTGTTTTTGATGGACAGCAATCGATATCTTAGTCACTTCTTACTGAAAAAAATTTGAGATACTTAACGTCACCGTCTCCGTCTTAAATCTCATTGGAGTATACAAGATTTTACATGTGCCTCACTTAAAATGAGACACATGTAATGAATTTTCTTCTTTAAGTTAAGGCTATATGCTTTCGGATCTATATTCTAAAGAGTAAAAATAACAAGACATTAAGCATACCTGTAATATGCTATAACAAAGGCATACACAAACGCGCACACACACAACACATTATATACATTTTCTTGGTGTAATGAACTTTTTTAATTTAGTTCATATATAGACTTTATCTACATTGATATGAATGTTCTATGCTTTCATTTAAATGCTTATTTGCATAAGAATATATCAATGAACTTGGCTTCGTTTATTCAAACTTTAAGCTTCATTTTTATCATAGCCAAAAATTATTTTTTAAAAAATTACAATGCTTAATTGATATTTCCTCCATGGAGCTATAAAATTTATTTCACCTTTTCCCTTTCAAAAACGTAACTGAATCACATTTTCAAAGGAAAAACATACTCTTTAGCCAGCATGTGCACAGCGACAATCCTAACCCTTCTCGAAGCAAATTCAAAAATCACAGCAAAACAAAGGCCTTAATTTCATCCACTTAATTTTTAGCACTTGGCGACTTCTAAATTTATCTTAAAACTCCACTAATTGTCCCGTCATTACTACTTTTTTCCGTCCCGTCAAATGGTAACCATCGATTTGGCGGGAAAAAGGAAAAAAATTGGCAGCAAGTCGACCATCACATGCGACTAATCGAGGAAGCAAGGCGAAGAAAGTTGTGGTTCGTGGGACCACAGCGGTACTTTATCCTACTTAAGGGGCAGCCCCAGATAAAAATGACAAGCCCCATACATCACCGGGGCCTAAGGGGTAGACACCAGCCCCCAAAGCTCAGGTCATTAGGAAATGAGAGTCTTTAAATCTCATTTCAGCCGTAATTAAGTTAAGTGATCGATAGTTGCAAAGGGCAGAAATCGTATTGAAGCAATGAGAGTTTACTTTAAAGAGTTCTCGCTTTGCGTCTTCATCAATTTACATTTGCAACCTTCGTTTTTGTTGCTCTTCACTTTTCTTACTTACGACTTAATACGTATTAGCGTTATCTTTAAGGTTAGTGTTGCTTTTTACCCCATCAAATGCTTTTGATGATTTTGTGTGTGTGTGTGTGTTAATCTGTGTGATTTAGATCTTCCTTTATTTTTACTTGTATAGGATAGAGATTATATACCATGCATATCAAAAAATAAAATATGGGAATTGAGATAAGAAGGATTTAAATTGGATTATTCTATAAAAAAAATAATAATAATAAAGTAATCTGGCTTCTTATGGAATCTAAGCTTGGTATTTGTTTTTGTGTGCACCGTTTTCAGAATTAGTACTAAAAAAAGAAAGAGAAACATTAGTTCTACATTGTGTCAGTTTTTATTTTACTTTTATTCAAGCTTTCACTTTAACTCCTAACTGCTGTCTGCGTATATATCCGTTTCGCTCAACCAATGTGTTGAGTGCCCTGAACGTATATATACGTCCTGCCGAAATACGATTCTTTTCTTGCGTTTTTCCGATGAGTGTAAAAAGCAATTGATAGTGTTTGCGAAAGGCTTACTTATTTCAGAGAAAAAAATTTGCTTATTTGTACCTTTTCTTTTCCTCCCAATACACTTCATACGGGCCCTTATGTAAAAAATGGTGGCGCTGGGATGCGTATCACGTAACTTTTAACAATGGTACTTGTAGATAATTAAATAATACGCTGGGGTTTCTTATATGTTTTAATTACAGGTATAAAATGACCTGAGAACGTATTTAAGTATTATTTTCTCATTAATAATGTTGCCACTGAAGACCCTCCGTGTAGAGGGGTTGATGCACGTTAAATTAGTCCATGCTCAAAGTCCTTCCTTTCGCATGGTGTGGAAGTTAGAAGAGGGAGTACCAGCTGAAGTGTCGCTCTCCTCACTTGACCATACTTCAAAATTACGAGGTCCGTCGCCGATAAATGCTCATTCATCTCTTATGTATTTTGTGTTTGTAATTTGAGTATTTCGTTTCAAACTACTTGCCCGGTCAGCCGAAAGTAAGTCTGTCTTAAACTCTATTGGTGGCCATGGTAGTGAATGGTCAGGATCGCAAGCAATTTTAAAAAATTAGATTTTTACGTTTTGGAGAAAAGTATATCAAGCACAATTAGCTACTATGCGAAAATACGTGTTTTATATATCTTCCGGCCAGGTGGTGTAGTTGGTTTGGCGCTGGCCTTGTAGGCCCAAGTTTGCGGGTTCGGCCCAAGTTGGTAGATTTCCATGATGCTAAAAATCGTCAGCATCCATGTCGTATGATTATGCGACTTGTAAAAGATCCCGAGAGTGCCTGCTTGTCATGGGTGCTCTCAACAGAATTAAATTCCTCGTCAAATTTCGCTTCGTCATAGCTCAGGTGCCTCCCTCTGGTGAGGAAACTGGGTGTCAAAATAATTACATTTTAGGTGGCAATTTATATCCTCCTATATAGCGCCACACTAAAAAGTGACACCAGCTACCGGTGAATGTACTATGTCTGCATTGGTAATTACCAATTCGCAGTCTCGTTAGAAAGAAGAAGAAAAGTGCATCTGAAGTTGAAGTTGCTTAATCATTGAAAATTAATTTCAGAGTAATTTCTATTTCTTGACATTGTAAAATATTTACTTCATGCATAATATATTTATAACAATATAAGTGCATTTTTGAGTTGCGTAATTTTATCGAAATGTTATTAGCTCCTTATGTTGTTTTAAGAACATCTCATAATCAGAAGTTTTTATATTACCCATAAATTGCTCAAAACAACTGAAACATTTGTTGTAGTACTCTTGTTAAACTTAACTCAATGGTGCAACAACCCATGAAGGTTAAAGGCCTACTGTTCGCAACTCAGTATACGTGACCTTGGGCCCTGAGGTGTATGAGTAGATGTTCCGGTCAGGTGGTCAGTCTGCCGGGAAAACCCCACTGTTAAGTTCCCAAGCAAGCTTGGTACTCATTTATCGACCCACTGAAGGGATAAAAGACTGAGTCAACCTTGCCCAGCCCGAGGTTATTCTTTTATTATATGATTGTAAAAGAACATGAAATTTTTTAAGTACAGTAAGACCCCTGTTTCGTTTAGCACTGTTTCGGTTTAACGCTCTTTTATTTGAATTGTGGGAATTCCCCGAAATTACACGCAGCGTTAATTCGAACGTATTTTTATCGTTTCAAACATTTGTTGACGTTATTGTAAGTATAAATTTACATAAAATAACGATTGCTATAGTGACGAATACTATGATTTTTAGTTATTATCATGGGTGGTTGTGGTCATCAAAGGGTTCGTTCTAGTTTCTAGTTTTTCTAAACTCTAAGTTTTTTCTTTGCATCAGTGGTTCATTTTATATGAATCTAATTTTTCAATATTATATTCTATTCTAATCTTATCTAGTAAGTCTAATTAATCCACATCAAGCGACACGCATCGCTTCGCACTGCTGCACGCAAGCGAGATTGAATAATCTGAAATGTAAACATACTGTAAAAGTTTATTTATTTTTGCATGTATATTCGTTTATTATGTTTCTATATTTGTTGGAAATAAATTTTTGTTTTATTGTTATAAAAAACATAATTAATAAATTTAATGGTAAAATACCTGAACAATTTTCTACCCATCTTCCCCTAATCCTAGTATTTACATGATGAGATAACCTCGTTTAACACTGTTTCATACTACGCTCTACTTTGCAGGAACGTATACCCGCGTTATAAGCGCGGTCTTACTGTGTAAGAAGTACGTTAGTACAATCTACGCATAACAATGGTCATCAAACTTTAACTTGTTAATATTAACAATAGCATCATTTTACAAGCAATTATCAAAATAATTTAACTTGTCAGATAATTATAAATAACAAATCCACTCTTTTGATTCTATGTTCTTCATTTATTTTCCTAAGATCCTATTTCAAACACAATTTATGAAAGACTTTGAGGTATAACTACATATTACTACTACCAAATGGGTTTAATCTAAATCCCCATGGATGCTATTAGATGAAAGCTTATTGGCTGTCCCTGAGGACTTGTTTACTGTTTTCGAACTTTTGAAACCCTTCAAAAGTTCGGAATCACGATATGGGAGGAAGGATGACTGATTTCATGACGCTCACTTCCGGTCACGTGAACCTCTCAGTGCCGGAAACGATGAGGGTAGCGTTGCCATGACGACCAGTGGATTCGGTGCTTTTGAAGTCCAGAATCAACTTGATGACCCTTTGTCAATAAATTTCAGTTTTGGTGTGACGAATTGAGGGGTATACTCCGGGGATTTCAGTTTCCTTATTGATCTTTCAATAAAATGGATTAGAATCTACCTCTGTGCAGTAGAAGTAGTTAGATACGAAGTGATGTAAATATTTCGATGGATGCAAAATTAGAAAATGTAACTGTTACAAAAAGAGTTTCAAGTGTTTAAAAATGCATTTATCTTTGTGATTTATTTATGATGACGTTCTAAAGTTTTTTTGAATAGTTTTCGAGAGATGAAAAAAATAGCATACTAAAATTATTAAAATTAGTGTGCGTCTGAAAATATACTGTTTTGTAAATTATTTATTTGCCTGTCATGAAGCCCTTTCTTAATTACATTTTTTTATCACTGATAATATTTAATCAACATGAAGAAATTTATAAAGAAAACACTACTTTTCCAAGAAACGTTATCATTATTAAAACTGATAAAATCTTGTGAGAGGTATGGGTTTAGATTTAAAATTCAATCTCTCGCTAGCTTCTGATAATTTTGCTTAAATTGACCTTTTTTTTCAGATACCATGTATCATAATTCATTTTCTGTATGCTATAATTTATTTGGGGTTACTCAAAAAGAACAAACGCAATTAATATTCTTTGAACGTTTATAATGAAATGTATCATGAAAATCAGCTTACTTATTTGTCAAAGTTTCTTAAAAGAATTTTTATAAGTAATCAAAGTGATTGCGGTACTCAAATGGCCATGATCGCGCATTTATTGTTTCTGTTGGATCGTGAGTTTGAGTTTTCTTCTTCAAAAGCTCAACAGCCTTTTTGCAGGCCAAGACTGACTCACTGATCCTCCTCTAGTTGACCCTATCAGTCGCGATGACCTTCCATCAGCTGTCATGTCCGTGAGTTCGAGTCTTCTTCTTCAAAAGCTCAACAGCCTTTTGCAGGTCAAGGCTGACTCACTGATCCTCCTCTAGTTGACCCTATCAGTCGCGATGTACTTCCATCAGTTGTCATGTCCGTGAATTTGAGTCTTCTTCAAAAGCTCAACAGCCTTTTGCAGGCCAAGGCTGACTCACTGATCCTCCTCTAGTTGACCCTATCAGTCGCAATGGCCTTCCATCAGTTGTCATGTCCATGAGTTTGAGTCTTCTTCTTCAAAAGCTCAACAGCCTTTTGCAAGGCTGACTCACTGATCCTCCTCTAATTGACCCTATCAGTCGCGATGTACTTCCATCAGTTGTCATGTCCGTGAATTTGAGTCTTCTTCAAAAGCTCAACAGCCTTTTGCAGGCCCAGGCTGACTCACTGATCCTCCTCCAGTTGACCCTATCAGTCGAGATGGCCTTCCATCAGTTGTCATGTCCGTGAGTTTGAGTCTTGGCGTCATTAAAGACTCGTGGAGTAGAGAAGCCGATGCCTGTTAAATCCGTCGAGTTTCAAAGTCCTCGTGTTGGAGTGTATGGAGAGTGAGGTGGCAGTTGAGGTGCCCTCATCACTTAACTTTGGTTCAGAATATGATGTATATCCCCAATATCCTTCGTGTTGCTTCAAAGTCTGACGTTAATAAATAACTTAACATTGTCTTTGTATAAAATTTTAAAAAATGGGGTCCAAATCTGGTTAACGTTTTAGGATGAAGAATCATTTTAGCTTTATTCTTGCTGTAAACTTCACTTATCCTAGCAAAACTTATGTATTTTATTTTAGTTATTACTTCTGGCAGACTTAATCTATTTGCTGGTATAAAATGCATTCCGCTTTTTAATTCATTTACTGAGTTTTCATTCAACACGCTAAAAGAGAACAATTGCATTCTTAAGAAATGTCCCTAAATGTTATAAGAACTCCTTAAGAGACTGATTTATGTATTATTAAGACCAGAATATCGGTGGGGTAGCGGAGAATATTTGTGCCCCCTGCAAAGTCAAGTTTTGGACCCCAAGCCGGATCTTACAAAGGATTGCAAAACCATAACACCAGACTTTGGGCCCCCTAGAATTTTGCCCCCCCCCCCACACACACGATCTGGGGGTTTTGGGTTTGTACTCTACGCTGCTGACCAGAATGTATACGAATATCGGGATGCTTTTCAGTCTGAAAATGTTATTATTATTACTTTAGTTTGGTGCCGGCTCTTTGACATTATGAAAAAGGAGTCTTCTTGTTTTCAATTATTACTTTAGTTAACCACGATATCGTGAGTTTCAAAATAAATTAATCCCACATACATACACACAACTCGTATATAGTTATACTCTTATTTTAGAATGAAGAAGCTGTCAGAAAACGCAATACACATTTACAAATATTCAAATGATTACGTATTAACTTCAAAGATATAAATGATTAACTGTATGTCTTTTTTGCAGATTTGTCTCAAACTTTCAACTTTGCTGCAGGTGATCACCCTCACTGGCTGACATATAATGCTCATTACTCACCCTATTTCACTTCAGCAGCTTTTCGTAGTGCTGGATTCGCTGGATATGCCATTGACAGCGCCTTCACTGCAACCACGGCATCTAACCAAGATACACATCTTTCCTCTTTAACAGGTCGGTGAACATTCTACATATTTCTTACTAGTCTAGTGACTCTCAAATTGTGGCATGTTTACACCTTGAGATTTGTGAATGATTCTTAGAAGAGAATAAATCTTCTGGTTATGATCAATAATACTATGTATTTAATTCCATGACCAAGGAGTACATTAAGAAAAATAAACCCAGGGTGTAAGCACATTATGTCATGTTTCTTAATCATCATTTATTATTGAAGCCGTTCGTGATGCTGTCCAAGATAGCAACTATTAGTGAATGTCTTAGAACTGACATAAATATATTTGATGATAGGAACAACAGACTGAACCTTATTTTAGCATCAGTATGTTGTCATTTTGGTAAAATTTATGATGTCTAATAAAGGAGCTTCTTTTCAAATATCCTTTAATGTTACTATTAAATAACGTTTTTGTGTGTAAAAATCAATATTTTTATAATTTAAATATATTTCAGATCCAAATGCATCTCCGGATTCCACCCCAACTAATAGCACGGGTCAACTTCACCCTTCTTCGGCATTTACATTTAAGCCATTTCTAGATAACCTTGGCCAATCCAAGAATGAACTGTCAACTTGTCGACCACTTAACAGTAGTCCATCTTCAGCTACTTCAGCAGCTACATCAGAATCCAACCAAGGTCCCTTGTCTGTTGACCCAGGCAAAATACCTGTACCCAATACATCCTTGCAAGTACCTCGGACTAACATTCCACTTCTGCCTGGTGCATCGACTTCGACGATTTCTGTAAACCATGCTAGTTATTTGTTGGCCTCCCACAGTTATTATGGCAGCAATGGTGCGGCTGGAGGTGCAGGTATGTACCTAGGACCAGGTATGGTACCGCCATCTTTACTGTACCCTCAACTTTATCAACAGAGCCATCTTCATCCATCCATCCATCTACTTGGAAATGATGCCAGAAACTCGTACGATGTGGCTGCTGCAATGGCGGCTCAACATGAAGAATCTCAACATATAAATAATGCAGAGTTGCTCAACAAAGAACTGCAATCGCCGTCTTCAGATGAGCCTCGATCAGATGGCAGCACTGGCACCAATGGCCATGTGCCTCTGCCAAGTGCACGTGAAAGACTAGATGCGTTGCGACTGAATGCCTTGCCATCTCAACGGACAGCACAGAGTGAAGCTGCCACAGTTTGGAGGCCTTACTGATACTTACATTCTCGGTGAGCATTATCCCGGTGAAGCACACAAACCGTGACCGCGCGCGAATGAATGATTGTTCTTTTAAATGCACCATCCTCATTTTGTATTATTAGTTTTTAATTTAATTTATAATTCCAAAAAGATGATTTAGAAAGTATTGTGCAAAATTCGTACAATATTAATAAGAAAGTATTAAAACCAATTTTGTGTCTCATAAGCAGGAACGTCTTAAGACTTCTTAAGGCCCTGGACCCCTACGCAAAAGTAGGCTCTGGGCCCCTACACAAATGTAGGCCCCACCTAGGAGCCTTACAAGTATACAGTACATAGTATAGGTTATCAAATACTCGTACAAACAATAACTCGAAACAAATAAATATGCATTATTTACAATCGCACTAACCGGCTCGACAGACTGCCACCTTTTGACTGGCTGAGTAATGAGGGTATTTGGTGATAGACCCTATACATGGACGACGGTCATCACATGTAGCCAGTTGACATATCGTCCGAAATTTCCAGTTCTTCGGAGAACATAACCGAAAATAGCATTTGACCGTTGAAATTATTCGAATAATGATCTTATTAAGGCTGAATCGAGAACAAGACGAGGACCCCATTGGTACCGAGGCCCTGGGCCCATGCCTTAAGACGTCCCTGCTCATAAGAAAAACAAAACATGCATAGAGTGTGATGTATCAAGCATTTTGTCTGCTTCCACTGTTTTTTTTTAAATAATAATTATGCCCTAATTTCCCCTCTGCTTTTAGTATTGTAACCTTTTTTTGTTATGTTACTGTGACAGCCATGTAATGATCTTCTATCTAATTATCGATTTATAAAACATATTCTGTATTAAAATATATTAACCTAATACATGCTACATTCGAGCTGCATGTAAATGAAAAGATTCAAACCTTAAAGATTTAAATTCTACCAACTTATAAAGCCATGATAATGGAAAACAGTGCATATTAATGATACTAAATGCTAGTAAACTGTTCAGTAACAAGATTAAACTGAGTATGGTGCATTTCATTGTACAAAATAAGATATATAAGTCAGATATTGTGTATATATTATAAAAAATACATGTATATGTTTGAAATAAAATATGGAGGAATACTCATTTCCTGAAAAAAGTTAATAATTTAAGAAATTGGTATTTCTTACTCATATGCATATGTGTACAAATAATTAATTTAATTTAAAATAAAAGTTTACTCCTCTGATTTGCATCAGCAAATATGTAAAAATAAAATTGAAAAATAATAAGAATACTGTATGATTTTAAGTATTTTTAATTTATTTTTCTTTTTTATATAAAAGGTCAATGCAAATAATGATGTTTTATAAATAAATAAAAGTTTCAAATATGAAAATTGACTCATAGCATAAGTGCATTAATAACTCTGTTCAATGCTTTTATTTTATTTAAAAAACAAAATAATAATGATATATGAGATATTGAAATTAATTAATGATTTTTTTAGATTAATATCCTCTTTTAGAATTTATAAAATTGTTTTTGTAGTAAGTCCAATTTTTGAGCATGTTTTTTTGATGAAATGTATTTTTTTAGTCATTATTTATTTTTTAAAAAATGTGCAATAATTTTGTCTGTAATGTGCAAAGGGAAAAAAAACCAAAGATATTTAAAAATCTTGTAAACTTTTTATGTATAAATCAATGTGTATGCACTTGTATATTTCATTGCTTAAAATATATACTGTAAAGTATCATACATACTTTAAGATTTTAATTGTATATGTACTTAAAATTTTTGTTCTTGATGCATAAAGTTATTTATAAAATATATACATGGTCCTTTCATTTCTTTTATTTGAACATATCGAATCCCCTTAAAACATTTTCAGTGAAAATGCTTCTTGTTTATGTAGATGTTTTCCCTCTCTATCATTAGCAACTTGTTGGGGGGAAGGAATTCACAGTAGCGCCACCTACAATTTTAAATTTATCTCAGAGTGTAGTATAATTGGCTACACTCCAGGGTCAATTGTTTTTTGTTGCATTCTTTATTTTTAGTTGTACTGTAGTTCATTAATATAGAATATACAATGCAAATACATCCTTTTGAAAATCAAGTTTAAATATTAGCAAAGCTAATTTGCCTTCTTTTTCACTAAAATCTTTCATCAATGCAATCATTTTGCTATTACTTAATTTTAAGCCATTTACAGTTAAATAAATTCTGAATCTGAAATTCTTATTTCACAATATAATCAATAGTATGAAAATACATTAAAATAGTATAGTTAAAATTATGGTTTTCATTTATACTTTTAGAAACATAAGAACTTAAAATTGCCCTGGCATTTTTCCAAACTTGCAATTGTTACAATTTCTGACAAGAACAATTAGTATTATGCAAAAAGGAAATGTGATTTTCTTTAAGCTTTGTAAATTGGGGGGGGGGGGGGTTTTGTTGAATTTTTGCAAAACTGTTGATTTTTCTAACAGTTTAAACAATTCAAAGTTTAATAATTTATTTCATAACAAATATTCTTCATGCTATTTATTTTAGAAATGCACATTAATTTCAAAAGAAACTTTAGGAAATCTGATGCTGTAAAAAAAAGTGAATCTGATTTGCAGGAGTTAATTTACAAAAGAATGGATTTAGTTTGCTAAAATTGAATTTTGGAACACCAAATGCTATTTTTAGCAACACCAATTTAACCTTTTCACTAAATGAAAAAGTAATTTAAGACAAATTATTAAGAAATCAACATTTTTCATGAAAAAATGCAGCAAAATTTTCTAATTAACAATTTAGTTTTTTAGGACTTTGCCTCGGTCAACCAAAATTTAAGCTTTAACAAAAATATATACTTGCATTTTCCTTATTGTGACAAAATTTGCACCAAAATTAGATTCCCCAAAACTTTATCTGGAATCTAATATATGAACAATTAAAAGAAAACTTATAAAAACAACAAAAAATGCAAATAATATTGAATTTTAATTAAAAACCATTTTTTCACAAAATACAAAACTTTCTACCATTTCTTTCCATGTAAATTTTGGCTATATTTTTGAATGTAATATGTAAAAAAGAGTCTTGAAATCTCTTAGTTATTCAATGAAATCATATTGCTTTCTTTAACGATCGTGAGGGGAAAATTTCCATTAAAATTTTGAACATGTCTGAAGGAACTGAAATGCAAACAGTACAGTTTGAAATAGAATTAAGGGGACATGGTATGATTTATGCAAAAAATTTTAATTTATGGATTTTCAAAATTCTTTTGGTTGCTTCCTATGTGTGTGTACTATGTAAAACAGATTTTGTGCTCAAAATTTCATAAAAAAGGTAGTCATTTAATTTTTAAGGAAAAAACTTAAAATAAGTGAAGTGATTTTAAAATGCCACGCCTACAAAAATTTACATTCACACATGAAATTTGACTTACAAGTACGTCAAACTTGCTATGAAAAATGTACATAAAAAGTTGGTATAAGTTTTGAAATAATTTGATAGGTATTCATACAATACTTTATTTTATGAATGCTTATTAAAAATTTATAAATTCTGAGTTCAATTATTTTTTTTAAAAATAAGCATTGTTTTAATTTAAAAATGCATACCAACTTTTATTACATGTACTATTAGCAATAGGTAAAAAAATTTCAAAGCATTAGGCACAATAGAAAAACAAGCCTTAGTATTTTAAATGAAGACATACAAGTTATTTCATCTTTCTTTAAGATAAGCAGGTTTAAAATTTTGATTTGTCATAGGGATGTGAATAAAAATGAACGTAAAAGCTATCATATAATTCTGCGTTTTTTTAAGTTTAGAGCTTTCAAATTTTGTGAGTTATAGAAAAGCATATAAAGAATAATTTAGATTAAAAATATTAGATTTGATTTTTTGATAGATTTTTGTCAGTTGAATTGTACTGTGTTCCCTTAATATAATCTTTCAGAAAGCAAAACTGTCTTAATTTCACAAAAAGGGATTTTGCAATTCTGATACACACTTTTCTTACATAGGTATAACTTATATAAGTATACAACAATGATTTAATGAAATTTTACTTTACTGAAATATTCTTTATGTAGAAGCTCTTCATATACAGAGATTAAATATAATTTTAAAGTTCAATAACAGTGTAGAAATAACAATTTTATGCTAATGCAAATGCCAATTAAAAAATGAATCAGAGAAAATTATAATTACTGATCACAATATTTTAATTTGAAGTTTAATATTTATTTCTATGATACCAAAGTATTCCCAACCCTGATAGAGAAACAAATCATTTAATGATCCTTATACATTGAAAAATAAATAAAGACCCATCAACTTAAGTGCACAGTTTTTTCATACCTACCCCCCAAATTATAAGAATGTATAATGATATACATATATGAAAATATTATTTTATATAAAAAATCGATTATCATTAAAATAAACACCAAGATTTAAAAATAAAAGGAAATAACACAAAGAATCACTTTTCATACAACACCAAAAATATAATTTTATTTTATAAGTGTAATTTGGCTTTCATTACATAGAAAGACACATAGACTTGGAAACATTAATTATTTAAACAAAGGAAAATGACTAGAACAATTTAAACAAGATTCAAAATTTAACAAGATGATTTTACATGGATAGAAGTATACAAAACTTCATAAATTAAGATTTATATGCAATATTAAAATTCCTTTATGCACTGGTTTTCTTAAAAATTATTAAATCAGCATTAATATCCTTTTTTTATTGCAATATCATATAGCATTCAAAATTTGTGTATTTGAAAAACATTTGTGTATATACATATTTATGCTAAATGCACACTTTACTGTATACAGTAAAACAAACTTCAATAATATTAAATACACAATTAAAAACTTTGGATCCATAATTTCTCTTTTACTACATAATAATTTCAAAAAATCTTTAGCACCCTTTTGTTACAAGAATATAAATTGTTTCTTTTTAAAAATAATAAAATAAAAATCATTACTATAAGTTCAAATATAAATCGTACAATCTATGATGTTAAAAATACACACTTCCAAATTTTGAATATAAGTAAAAATAATTTTTTTAAAAGAATTTTTATTAATTACTTTTTATCAAAACTGAAATGTTCAAAGTAAAGCTATCTTATAAAAAGAAAGTAAATATAACTATACAAAATTTATAAAAAAATAAATGCAAAAGTAATAAAAATATGATAAAAAAAGGAATAATATCAAGAATAAAATGTTACATTAAAATTTCTTTCATAACATTTGACTAGTATGCAATACAACATGATAAAAAAAAAAAGCATGATAAAATTATATCATTTAAAAAATATTCTCAAATCATCACATGAGCAATGGTTCCCTTCACATAAAGGTAATCAAAATTTATACTTAGACAAAAAGTCAATTCTTTAAATATTTATAATTCAAAATTAATTATTTGCTATTTCAACAATCAAAAGTAATCATACATACAAATATCCATTACTAAATATAATTACGTAAAAAATATATAAATTAATACATAATTAAAGCATCTAAAAATTTCATTACTTTGTACAAAAGAAAAAACCATTTTACATGGAAACAATATACAAACATTTCCATTTAACACATAATTCTTCATGTTAACATGAAAAATTTTAAACCTTAAATGCTGAGAAATACCATTTATATAATAAAATGCAACTGCACATCACCAGATTTTAATAAAGATTATTTTTCACACTAAAGTGTAATTGATATGAATAAATATCACTACTAAAGATCAAAATAGAACACTTATAGAAGATAGAAAATACACACACAGAACATATATATATACAAGAAACAGCAAAATTCAATCAGATTTAACACATACTTGTACACCAACTTTGAGTACATAACACACACATTAGATATTAGTTATAAAATACTTAAATCAAAAAATAAAATTGTAATGGCACACAATTAAGAATACTTAATCCATTTTATCTTTCTAAATATTCCATTTCATTAAATGTGTAGTTTTTGCTGGGATTGTACGCATAATCCCCAACCCTGAATAATTAAAATTTAAATACAATCCAATAGAACAGAGAATTCATTTTACTGTTCTTGGATCCACATAAAAGTCGCAACACATGGCTAATCTCTGTAACCATTCAGAGAGAGCAATCCTCAGCTCTCCATCAGTCGTGTATGCTACTAAAAATTGCACACCCGGAAAGAAAACTGGAAGGTACGCTTTGAAGTGACAATCTGGTAGAGATTGGTGTAAGTCTAAAAAGGACTGAATAAGTTGTTTGAAAACTTGCAACTGTGCTTCTCCATCCTAAAAAATAAAAATTCATTATTCCAAAATACAATTTAAAAAATAAGATATTAAAAATATTTTTCTGTAATAGATCCCCTCTTAATTGACCTTCATAGATCTATATCAAGGGCGGTAGGCATGCTACAGTGTGGTATTGTAAAGTTGTAATAATTTTTTTCCTTATTTTATTGAAATAAGGTTGTCAGAGATAAAAAAAAAACCTCAAAATTTGGATTAAAATATGCTAGTGAATAAATTTTTTCTGTCATGGACTTAATAAAATAAATATAACTCAAAACTAGCTGAAATGTACCTAAAATAATGTAATTTTGTAAACATCTTCAAAAGCTAACCCTAATATAGATGACTTGGTAAAAAAAGAAAAGAATTCAAAAACAACATTAAGAAAATAATTGTTTAATAATTATTTAGAATTACATGCTTCAAGATACTTAGTTTTATTTTAAACCTCACCTATCTGAGTGAACTTATAAAAAGTTTAACAATTAAACCTAAGTTTGTACTTTTTTTTCTTATTTATTATATTTTTTTTAAAATTTCGACTACACAGATTTGTATTAAATAAGAGCTATTAGCGTAAAAATCCCATAATAAGCCTATAACAAAGCTGTCAAACTCAAAGGTTAACTTGGGCCAAATAAACAAGGTTTAACTTGAAGTGGGCCGCAAAAGAAATCAAAATTCATTGAAACATAGCTTTATTTCGAATAATACAGTGTAATAAACATGTAGAAAAGAACAAGAAAAATTTAATATGTACGTCCTGATGACATCTCTTCTCTTCTACTATCTTTCCTATTTCGGGAGAAATTTTGATATTTTATTACATCTTATTTGTGTGCCAATATATTGACCAGGCTGCGAGTTTGACACCCCTGGCCTATAAGTAACATTAAATTTTTTTTTTTTTCATTTGTTTGTTGGAAAAGTTGGAAGTGGCACGCATATTTTTTTTTTCTTTTTATCAAAGAGTGACATGCATAATTTTTTTCCATCAAATAGTGGCACTCTTTCCAAAAAGGTTGGCTACCCCAGATCTATATGCTACACGATATAAAGAAAATGTCCAGAATAACTTCAAGGCAGTGACAACTACAAGAAAGGGGGGGGGGGGGGTCAACCCACATAGACCAAAAGTTTTTTAGACAATTACCCTTCAGTGCTTCTGTCTACATGTTCTCATGATTTTTAGGACATAACCCCCCCCCCCCATAAGAGAGGTCTGTGTATGCTTCTGCTTCAAAGGGATCCATGAAAATAACATAACACATTTCAAACTTACTTTCATGATTGAATTTCTCCTTTGCATTACAATATCCTCAGGTAACAAGTCATCAGATGATTGTGGCTTACTTGATGAACTTAACTTTCTAGATACCTTTTCATTTGACTTAGAAGGCATTGAATGGTGATTTTTACGTTTCTTGTATTCTGAAATGAGTGAATTTATAGTGTCTTCAGTTGCCAAAGTATAGATTTTGTCTTTTGAGTCTCCTTTTTTAAGATTTGGTAAATCTTCAGAATCAGAACTATCATAACATGTCTGAGATGATAAATCAATGTTATTTTCATTTTGATGCTTATCAGATTCATTTTGCTTAGAAGGAAACAAGGATTCACTCATATCATCAGCAGGTGTTGCGAGAAAAAATATAGGTTGATCACTCATCCTATCAGCTATTGTAGGAAGGCCTTCTTTATCAATGGTATGTTCAGTATATGTCTCACAAATGTCCTTGAACTTTTGTCTGAGCATCAAGAATTCATTTGTGTTGCCATTTATCAAAGTTGATTCATTCTCCACTTTTCCTTCATCAGTATTTTCTGCAAATTGTAAAATAGTTGTCATTACATTTAAAGAAATTGCATTTACAATTTTAAGTAACATCAAAATCAATGAAGTATAATACATGCAACATAAAATAAGCTGTTGGCATCAATAAAAGTTTTAAAAAAAAAAGGATCAATATAATTATTCATGAAACACTCGTTTATTTGAGAAAATTAATTAAGTAAAATGATAAGCTGTAAACTTTAATTTAATAGCAAGAAAATTTCCAGAGATATTAAAAAAATTATTGGAGCTTATTTTTAAACATGCAAGAATTGTGACACACAAAATACTTTATTCTTGGTACATTTTCTAAAAAAGTAAGTTTACATCACATTTTTAAGAACAATAACTAAATTGTTAAAAACTTGGAATGAGTAGTAAATAAATTCTTTAATAATATTGGAGTAAATACTTTAAGATAAAAATACTTTCAACAAATTAAGATTCTTGAATGTTCATTTATTTCCCTTATCTCTTTAAGAATTTTTTTTTTTTAAAATTTAGCTCAATATAGTCCAAACTATAATAAGTAAGATATAATATTAATATGTTTATAAAATGTTACAAAAAATTATATTACATAAATCATTTAGCACTTCTGCTTAGATTATAATATACAGAAACATCTTATCTCTAATAGAAGAGAATTTAAATCAATAAAATTAAATTTTTGATAAAATTCCTGCATGATTAAAAAAAAAATTAAAATTTTTTTAAACCATAAAATACTTCTTAAATTGATAATTTTATCTACTTTAAATAATTTACTTGAAATTTTAAAGTCATCATGAAATAATAAAAATCACAGTAAAATATAAATGCAAAACAGCACAGCATTACTTACTATTATCTGGTGCCTCACTAAGATTAATTTTATTTAGCAAAATTTTTTTAATACAATCCAAACTAAGGTCTTCTGATGACATGCACATCTCAAATATTGTTACCATCTGAATAGTCCAACTAACACCTGCTTGTTTGTACAAGTTGGCAGCAACATTTGTTTGGGCTACTTTCTGGACAAGAAATTTTAAACCAGGTCTTGCATCAAAATCACAGGCAGTTTTGTATGATTCGTCAAGACATTTAAATAAAATGCATAATTGTTTATTTGATAATCTTGAAAGGAAACCTAAAAAAATTATTATTTTAGCATTATTTAGTGTAAGTGTTTTTTAAATCCTCATAACAATTAAAAATTCAACAGAATTTAGTAGTGAAAGCTTAAACATTAACAATCATTCATATGGCATAAATTCTTGTTCCCTATTAACCTCGTTTTAAGAACTTTAATCAAATAATTTATACTTTTAACATTTGCTGACTCTTACTTAATATTTCACTAAAATATACGAAAATAAAATAATTTTTTAATCAATAAAATTTTTAAAAAAACCCTATATTTTAAATCTTATTCAACACAATACTTCTTTTAAATATATATATATTGCACAACAGAAAAAGCAACACATCAAATGTAAATAGACAGAAATAAAAATAAAGTAGTTTTTTTTTTAATTCTTTAATGAATGTTTAAAGTTAGTAATTTATAATCAAACTTAATAATTAATGTCGGAAGCAAATACATAAGAAGATATTATTATACATCTTTTAAATTTGATATTTAACAAGATAATATTTAATCACGTGTATAGTATTCAGAAACAAAAGTTAATCATTTTTACTTTTAACTGCTTCAACACAACAAAATTTCAAACCAAATGTTTTTAAAATGCAATAGACTTGTGAATGCATACATCCGTTAATAAAGCATTTATACATTTTTTAAAATATTTTTTTATGATCAGTATTAACATCTATAATATTTTTAATCTACATTGAAAACTTACAACTTTTATAAAAGCAAGATAACAGTTTTTAGTAAACCTAAATAAATTAAACTAATTACACTTTTCTTTAATATGAGTAATACGCATGTAGATAAATAAGTTTATGCTTCAAAAATTTGGAATTTTAAACTCTGATTAAAGAAAAAGAGAACTATCCAAAATATCCTAAATTAACCAAAGGTTTTTGCAATTACAACAAGATTTATCTCCTTCCAAGAATCAAAATTACATTAAAAATTAAATACATATAACTTCATAATCAAACTTTAAATAATATTAAATATTCTTTTATAAAAATATTCTAATTTTAAAAAAATTCTCAAATAATTTTTTTTTATTTAGGGAATTTATACAGTTATGTAACAGCAGTAATTTTGTAAGATGAAAGTTTAAATACAAGACTTTTTTTAAATATAATAATATACCAGGTTTCTTCGTTCCATTAAGAGATGATGGCATGCTACTTTCAGCAGGAAGGAGAGACATAAGTGTGGGTAACATATATTTGGTCCCTTGAAGAAGTATGGAGCCAAGTGTTTGAAGTAGAATTTGGTGTGATAACAAACTAACTACAAGACTGCAAAATGGAACCCTACAAGAAAATATTTGAAATTTAAGAAAATATTAAACAATAATTCATTAGTACTCTAAAACAGTTAGGAACAGCATGGAAGCCTAAATTCTTTTCTTACTGTTTGAAATACTTTGAATATATAATATGTTTACTTTAAAACTTATTAAATAGCTATGTGATATGCTTGATGAAGAAACATTATGAATATATCTTCATTACTTAACCCTGAAATAATGAAATATTTTTCTCATTTTGAAACTCATTATGTGAACACTGACCGAAGAACAGATGAATCTGGATCACTTGAACTGTAATTTGGTGGGAAAAGTAGAAATGTAAAAGAACGTTCATCATCTTCCACACAAGTTGACTTCAAAATGATGTTACTTCCTTGTTGGCAATCAAGTAGGAAAACCTATATTTAAAAATACACAATCAAATTATTGGAAAATGAACAGAATAAAAATATAACTACATGAAACATCACGACAAAAAATTAATAAAATGTTCACTGACATACTTTAGGTAATAGGTGTTGAATAAGTATAAAATTAAGAAATTAGCAGTCATATTTTTAAAAAATGGCTGTGTATTTGTATCTTTAACAGTTGGAAAGTTCAATTTTAAAAAATTACCTTTACATATTTAAAATGTTAAAGCTTGAATAAAAAACTTTATTTTTTTATTTTTAAAAAGAGCAGTTTTTTTTACTAATATGCCAGTTACAAAATTCTAGATAAAGACATTTATTTTAATAAAGATCTTAATATTCTGTATCTCAGTTCATGAATCATTTAAATAGAAATATAACAGAAATGAAAGAAATACATACTTAAAGTCAGTTCAATATAATGTCTTTTATACCTACGTAATGTTTTGTTAGATAATTATTGACTAACTTACAAACTGCCTTTTTTTAAAAAATATTTTTTTCCAAATAAAAAAATAAAACATTTTTTATAAACATGTTATACATTAATCTTGCATAGGACTTTTAAAGATATATATTCACACTTTCAAAAAGATTTATGTACAAAATATATTAACATTTCCTATTTTTTTCAATATTTTAATAATAATAATCTGAATTACATTTATTAAAACAATTTAAGACTCCCTCATTTTTCTAAAAAAAAATTAATATGAGGAAAATGAAATTACTTGAAATTAAAATTCCATGTCTTAAAAATGAATGAGTTGGAAACATTATTTGTAAATTAGTAGTGAAACAAATTATTTTTGTAATCATTTATACTTACTTGATGAGAAAGTTGTCTTAATCTTTCAGATTCTTGTATAGTGTAGTCTCTTCTAGCAGCAACTTTCACTTCTCCAATATCACCATAAAAATTATCAGATTCTACATGAAAGCATACCATTAATTGCTTCACTGAACACAAGCTAACACGACAACATCTTCTCAGATTATAACAAACAATATCCCACATTTCATCAGTTAAGTATTCTCCAGCACTCATTACTGTATGCCTGAAAATAATATTTATCAAGAACAAGAAAAATTTAAAACAAATAACTGAAAAATAAAACAAGCATAGTAAAAAAAATATATTTATTTACTTTCACTACAAGAACAATGTCTTTGTATTAAAATATAATTATTATAAAATAAAAAAACATTCTAAACAGGCATAATTTAAATTAAATAATTGAGAAAAGATCAAGCTAAGTAATATTTTTCCCTGATATAGTTGAAAATATAACATACTAAAAAAAAACTATTTTGTTTGTTATCCCACATACTGAAATACCCTAGGTTACTCCACTTTTTTAAATTTTGATATGAAATATTAAAAATACACAAGTTACTGTATACTAATATTCAATAAGAAAGTTACCTAAAAAAGTCTAAATGTGGAGGGAAAAGGAAATAAAACTGAAGTTAATTAGAAATTTAAATAAATATACTATTTATTATCAAAAGTACTAAATTAGAAAATTTACCTTATGCATGCACAACCAAGTCGTGATATTATTTCCATGGGTTGTGCAACACATTCAGTTAATACCAAAAACAGTTGTTGCAACATCAAATTGACACCATATCCTTTGGACAATTTAAAAGGTGAAGTATCTAAATATCAACAATGTTATTGAGTAATATATAGTAAAAACGAACAATTTATGATACAATATAATAAGCAGAAAAACCATTTTATAAACATCATTGTTATATTAGTTTTTATATTTAAAAAAACACAAGTACCATTTTATCGAGTGTAACCAAAATAATTAAAACTTTTAGATATGAATATTCATTTGCATTTATTTACTTGCTGCATCAAATATCAGATCACATAAATGTTTAACTCATAATTTTTCTGAAATAGCATTTAAGTACATATGAAAGATATACAAAAACAGTAAATATTTCCTAATAAACTTTACAGAGCTCTTATTTCCTGTTGTAAATTATTAATATTAAATAGTTTATTAAATTTCTTGAATTTAAAATTATATTGAGCTTATAAAAATGTAATGCTTCTTATTCCTACATCATTTATGTAATATATATATATATATATAAACAATATTTACTCTTGATTATAACAGAAAATAATAAAGATAACAGTTAATGTTTAATTGTTTAACAAACTAACTCCATGCCAGAAAATAACTAAAATGTAACATATGAAAAAGTACCTGAAATATGTTGAATGTAATCTACAATCAAATCAGTAGCTAAGCCACAACACTGCTTAAAATTTGTAGCAAAATTTTCCCAGCCTTTGTAAATTTTTGTGGTTCTTCTTAGCCAATTTTGAAGCATTGGTAAAAGAAGATGATTCACACAATAAATTCCGAATTCAGAACCTGAAGTAATAAAATCAGTGAAATTAGTACAGAACTAGAAATTTTAATGTAATAAAAAATTTTGCATTAAAAGTTTCAATTTATTAATATTAAAATTAATGCTAATCTATAATTTTAATGCATTTTAATATTTTTCCAGAGACAATTCAAATTATAAGTTGAAAGTACTAATTATATAAATACATGAATCACACGCAACCCTGACCTTATAAACCATTCAATAAATGAACGACTTCTACAAATTAAGGAAATAAAATTGTGTGTAAGTAACATCATTTTAAGTTTAAAGTTAATAAAAGCGAACCTGTTAGTTTGATATCACGGGGCATCGCGCCAAGTTGTTTTTTATATTCACCAAAATGGGCGATAACATTACAATATGGTTACCTTGATATTTTTATCGTCTGGCGATGTGGTTGCCATGGAGATAACGTATATCAGAAATAATTTTTATTGGTTCTGTTCCGGCAGTAATCCTATTAATTTCAGACGATTTTATTTCGATTTCTTTTGCAATTTAACCATTTTCATTGCAATCCTGAATCAAAATATATTTCAGTCTTCTGTTTTATTTAATGCTATTTTCGAATATGGATATTTCTAATATCATTGGTGAGAGAACTAGGATATATTTTTAAAAAAGAATGAGTGTTATATTTTTAATTATTTCTATAAATCGTTCATTTTCAATTTATTTTACTTTTTAATTTCTATAACATTATATTACAAGATTATTGTAAACTGCATAATATTACTATTAGTAAATATGATTTTTTTATAATATTGATATTAATTATTTATTGATCTTGGTTAGTCTCAATCTATTCCTAAATTCTTCCGTTGAAAACGATTTTAATGTTTTTCAAAACAATTCTTTAAAATTATTTTCTTGACGAGTCTTACCGCTAGGCCGCCATCTTGAATTTTATTCCAACGACATGCGCTGCTTAGCGTGATTCTTTATCACGCGAAACAGTGTTTGGCGCCGTGCCCTGTGATATCAAACTAGTTCCAAAGCGAAACTATAAATTAGTACAAATCAAAGTATTTATTTATATTTTGAACCAGGTTGTTTTTTAATGTATTACTACAGACATTCTAATATCACATGCCTTATCCTTATAACAATACTGAATTTCAATTAAAATTCACATAAATAATAAAAATCAGTAATCTGCAAATGTCTTTCAATCAATAGTTTATATTTTTATATCATGTATCTAATCATGTTGAAGCATATAAATTTTATAAATAAAAGATTATATGGATCAAAATATTGTATAAAATCACATTTTCATTAAAACATTTTTTTCCCCACAAAGAATTTATATGTTTCTTCATAGATGCATATATAAAACTCTTTAATTTAATCATTGGTAAGGTATGGAAGTTTAGAGCATAAGCTACCAACATGGACTTCATTCTTGTCACTTAAATTACGGTTCCATATTTTGACATCTGTCATTAATGGACCTCCAATTGCTTCTGAGTGGTTGAATGAATATTAACAGCGCACCATTCAGCTACTCAAGGGCTTTTGGCAACAGACTCTTTGGCAATTTTGAACCATGGTCAAGTGATAAGGACGACACCTTAGCTGTGGCACCTTCCTATCCTAAATTCCACATCACATCAATGGGAGGACATATGAGACTCGGCCCCTTCTACACAGCGGGTTTTCAGTGGTACTAGGCTCAAACTCATGACATGCCAGCCACAAATCTATTACCTTGACCACTAGGCTACCGCAGCCATCTCCTGTTGCTTCTATGTGCTACGTTAATAAGCAAACAAATTTCAAACAATCAATTCAGTTTAAATTTTTTGAGAGTGTGTATTTGATATTTATGGTAAAGAAGCCAAATTTGTTATGTTGTACAAACAACTGTTTAAAATAGAGTAAAATTTATAAAACCAGATTCATAGCAGGAGATAAAAACACTGTATATAAAACAGGTGTATTAAAAAAAATAATCATTCCATTCCCTGTGAAACATGGGCAAAAGGAGATTTTAAAGAAAGGTATCCCTAAAGCATTATTTTCATCCTTACAGGATCTTACATGGTACATATGTGAATAGGCAAAC
>BMAO01010710.1:80363-95450 GCA_019973975.1 Trichonephila clavata
TACTTTCAAAAGCAAGTAGAGGTGTTTCAACTGTTGTTTGGTGTATAGCTGTTACAAGGTAGGATATCTTTGACAAATGGAATAATTTATTTTCATTTTGTTTCAGAATGAAAGATTTATTGCAGTTGAGTTTGTGTGTGTGAGGAGGGAGGGAATTACATGTTAATATAACATTTGCTGTGAATGTTAAATCTATTTTAAATAAGCTAATGCAAACAACTATTGAAACTTTTTCATGTAGTAACTTTCACTAATACAAAATCTAAGAGAACATTATGATTATTTTTATTAGCTATCAAATTGTGATGCTCATTCCTGTGGGGATATTTCTGACATTTTAAGGGAAAATAAAGTTGCTGAATAAGAAACTATGTCAGTTTTCATAATGGCCCCTAAGATCTTCCTTTATATCATTTAGTACCCGGAGCTATAATTTGAGTATGTTGTGATATTTATGTATCATTTTTGTTGTAAAGAGACATGCATACCTGCCAACTTAACACTTTTCGATTTTTCATCATACTTTTATGCCTAGATTCTTCATTTTTAAGCATTTTCATAAAATTTCCATCGTCTGGCTATTTTTTTCCTAACAGATCGTATTTCTCATTTTATATTCACTGTGATTAGAAATTAAGTAAGCAAAACTGTATGATTTGTTGCTTTTAATTTTTTAAAAATTCATGAAGTTCGTTTTTATTTTGCACTTTGTGTTTCATTACCTATTAGTTAAATGATTCATAACATTGTTTTATTATGCAAATCATTTTTATTTTTTTCTTCTTGGCTCATTTTGGGCTTTTCAATTGTTAGTATTTTTATGCTTCATGTGTTGGAGAAATTGGTTTTTACTGATTGTTCTTTTTTCCACATTATCTAACAATGTCAATGTGTTTTTAAATGTATAAAAAATGCTATAGAAAGGAATTCAATTTCATTGCCACATTCCTAAAGGGCTATTCCATGCATTTTTCCATGGTGACTGATACATTGCCCTTAATAATAGAAATAATCAGGAATCAACTAGCTGTTGCTCAAAATTGAATCATGTTTTTTAAAGGATAATTTCGTTCAAATGTAATTAGGATTTGAAGTACTGTTTATATCTTCTGTTGTGGAGCATTATGTAGTTTTGATTGCTGATCATACTATTCTTTGCAGAAAAGAACTAGTGAACTAGTTTCTAATTGGAAAGGGTAAGATTCAATACATGAAACAAGGTCCATTAATTGCAGTATCTGATGGGAGTAATGATACAAACTACAAATTATGTCTTATTGTGGTTACTTACTTTGATCCTGTAAAATCTTGAATTCAAAGTGCCCTTTTTGCAATTCCAAATTTGATTGGGAATTCCTCTGGAGAAAAGATTAGCCAATTCATTATGAATTAATATTTTTTTAAGAAATTTATGATACTCTGAAAATTTTATTTTATTTTTGGCTGGTAATGCAGGGGGGAAATAGAGTTGCCTCTTAAAAACAAAAACACAAGGCTTAATTATGGGTCATCATGTCACCTCTGAAAAAAGATGCTACTTTAACTTTTGTGTAATAAATTTATATGTTAATGATAAATAAGTTGCCTGTTATTTAACATAAATTGTGTTTTAATTTTTTACATTTTCTTTTTATTAATAGTGACATGACGATCATTAGCGGTGATTCTTGTGGCAAGGTTTCTTTCTGGGACGGTAGGATGGGAACTTTATTATCTGTAAGTTAAATTAGCATATAAAATATTTTAACTTGTCTGAAAATAAGATGATTTACTTATGTGTTGTGAGCAAAATGATTGTAGATAGGTGAATTTATGATTTATTAATGGAGTGAACAACTCTGAAGCTTTCATTTGAAGTTTTGAAAATAACCCAGAGTTTCCATAGGCATTAGTATTAAATTTTTCATTTTCAGTGTACCTCTGAGAAACTACAATGGATATTGAGTTATTAAACTCTTTGTGATGTTAAAACAAACTTTCCTAAATGTATTTCAACATTTGTATTTTTTTTAACTTCATCTTAGTTTTTGAAGAATAAAATATGGAAACTTGAAAAAATTGTAATTTTTGTACCTTTTTAAAAACATTTTTCCCCAAGTAAAGTTTTTTTTAAAAAAATGTATGCACCACTTATCAAGGAATATTTAAATGTTTAGGTTTTTGTGTTTCTAACTGAAACAGTTCCTTGGAGAATGTACATTAAGTACTGAAAAACAAGAAATTGTGAAAATTTAAATTTCAAACTTACCATTTTTCAGAACATGCTCTATTCTGTATTCTGTTTATTCATGACATCTGCTTTACCTAAAAATCTCCTCGGATTACTTATGTAGCAGCCAGTGATGCCCTTTTGGCGATGGCCCTTACTGACAAATCTCATGGCTCTTGCATAATAATCACCATGATTAATCCCCAGATGCTACAACTTATTACATTTGGTGAGATTCTCATTGTATGCTAATATTGTGTCATATACTTTCAGAATGTATAATTAAACAAAAACTGATTTCAACACTCGACTATATAAAATTATATATAAGAGCTTGGTTTATATTTTGAGTCTTTCCATGTAAATATTTTAAAAGATTTGAGCTGGATAAATCCTTGAAGTAGGATTGGTTGCTTCTATCACAGCAGGTGTAAAGTGTTCTTGTGATGGTTTACATCTCCATATGGGCTTCTTTATTAAATTTACGCCAAGTTTCCAAGTCAATTGTACAGAAGCCATGATTTAGTTTATCATCTATTTATATTTTTTGTAAATAAATTCCCCATGTAGCCTGCTACTGCCTGTTTTAGACAAATGGCTAATCCGTAAATAAGTCTGCAGTTTGTCAATTTTCAAATTTTTCAAGTGACCTCTTTCCCTGGGTGGGTTTTCGATGGACAGTTTGATACCTTTCATTGGTTTCGCCATTCTTCACAATCATTCTCCCATTCTATTCATTACATGTCTAATGCATTAGAGTTTGGTAACGGAGCAATCTTCTCCATATATATTAGCTTCCTCTTTGGGTGAATAGTATCACCATCACCAAGGTAGTGGTTATAGTTCACTTTGTTCTTACTGAATGAGTGGTTGAATATTTGTGGAGCACCTTCTACCTCCATACTTTCTAATGTGCCAGTAAAATTCCTACTGCAACTACTACAGTGTTTTTCTATCTCTATAATTACAATATTTTAACATAATAGCAATGTTATTGATTTTCCCTGTGTCAATACTTGTTGCTGAAACTACACCATTCTTCAAATTTAAGACCCTTTTTTGCTTTGTACCACCTACAGTTACCATGATATCTGGGCATCCTCCATTATCTGCAACAATTAGTGTTATAGATTAACAACATTCCATTTCAGCATGTGCTACAAGAACTTTACAGCAGTGCTCCCCAACCTTTTTTTTCCCTTTTCTGTAGACTGGTCAACGTTTGATAATTTTTACCGCAGCCCACTGGGGTGAGGGGATTGACACTTTATAGATTAGATTTTTTGATTTAATAATTTTAATTCAGTAGTATTTAAGCATGCAGTCCGGATAAAATAGTTACACCAAAAATTGAATAATAAAGTCATTTCCATAAAAAGTCACTCAAACCTGAGAGAAACACATAGCAGTAAATAAAATGAAAATAATTTAATGTTCCTTGCACAACCCTTTACTATTTGATCCACTGGCCTGGCCCAGGGGTAGGGGACACTGTTCTACAGTATTCATTAAACTTAGTAACTGGTTGTGGCAAATTCATTACTACACAGCATTTTCCCTGCTTCTTCCTTTTTGCCAATGCATCTTAATGCATAAACAAATCTAGTATTTACTTGAAAAGAATCAAAATTTTCATTATTATATTTACTTAACTACTACATGTACTTAAAAACATGTGTATTGCTTTTTTTCTTTTCAAAATAGATAATTGTCCTCATAGTGATTGCATAAAAAAAGTAATCTTAATATGCAGCTTTGAAATATCTACTTTATATGGGTTGAATAGATTACGAGATACCAGTTTCCATTAGGAAAACTTTACCTCCTGTTATTAAATTTTGAGTTGACTTGGTTTTGCTCTCACTTATCCCAATACTGCATTTAATAGTAGTTTTAAAAAATTATTTAAGATTTAACTTGAATAAAAAAAAATTTTAATAGAAGATGTTGCAGAGAAAAATACATTAATTAGTTAAAAATTTTAAGTTAATAAAAAATGTTAGAACTTCAAATTATAAGGTAAATCTATCTGTGTAGTGAGATCTGTTTCAGTCACTGTTTGGCTGTGCAAATCAAAGCCCAGTTTGTGACCGACTTAGCTATTTTTTAGAAGAAGGAAAAAATTTGTGCATGGAACCTGCATCAAGACAATCTTTGCTCTAAGTGATGATTGCCTTAGAGAAACAAATTTTTATACACTTTAAGTTGCCGCAGTTAACGGCCAATCAGGGAGTAGCTTCATACAGGGGTGTGTTATAGAGATCGGAGAAAGTTGGAAGCAGGACACTCCCAGAGTGGGAACATTATTTGCTGGCCAGCTCTTTTCCAGTTGGAGGAGGGCAAGTTTAGTCAGTTTATCTTTGTAGAATGAAAGGGAAAATTAATTTTGAGTGGAATTTTTTACTAATAAATGTAATATAAAAATAATTAAAGAAGAATGTTTCTCGGACAATTAAAAAGAAGATTTATAGGATATTTTTAAGTTTGGACTATTGCTCTATTTTCTGTGAGAGTCTTATTTTAAAGAATTTAACTAAAATGATTTTTCTTCTTTTTAGTAATATTATAAATTGATTATAATAAGGTAAATAGAGTAATTGTTTATACGTTTAAACATGCTGTATGGTGTAAGTAAATCCATTTATAGGCACATTTGTTTACAAAGATCTTTTGGGAGAAAAAAATTTTAAAATATTTCTAGTACGAATATTGTTAAGTGTTTATGTCATTCAGGGAAGCAGAACAAAATAAGCTACAACAATCTAAAAAAATCCTAATATTTTCATAAATTTTTACTTTGGATTGTTAGAAATTTTGCATAATGTTATTATAGAAAGTTGATTCTAAATAAGGAATCTTATTTTATTTCAATCTTTTTAGGGTTTCAAATTCTGTCAATGTTTCATTGTTTCAAATAATATAACAATTTGGTCTTTACTTAATTCATATACTTTTATTTCCCAAAATACAGGAAAATGATATGCATAAAAAGGATGTATTGTCTGTGGCTGTCAATAAAGTGAGCGTTTTTCTTTTCTTTCTTTTTTTTTTATTTCATTATTTTTAAAATTAAAATAAGACAGTAATTCCTTAAAAATATTGTGATAAATGAATTTATAGTATGGAAACTCTTTGTTTTCATTTATCTTGTACATCAGTTTGTTTTTCTGTCTTTTATATATATAGTAATTCACTTTTTTATATGTACTAAATAATGTATATTATATATAATAGTCATGTTGAATTTCTATATTTTCAGGAGGAAGATGTTATATATGCATCTGGAGTAGATTGTACTATCATAAAGTATATGAAATGCAATTCCAGTGGCAACTGGCTCAGATCTCTTCGACGTTCTGTGCATTCTCATGATGTAAGAGCCATTCACATAGTTGGAGATTATTTAGTTTCTGCAGGTAATAAAAGGTTTATTGCTTGGAAATTCAAATTTTATGAAATTTGACTTAGTTAAATAACACTTAGTATCACTTATCTGCTGAAATAAAATCTTGATTTTCTGAAAATATTTTATACATCTAGGTGATGATTGCAATTTGGTTTTCACCAAATATCCTCCTAAGACAACTATAAAATGTTTTCCATTTTGTCAAGTAAGTTTAAATTTTCTTTAACTATTTTATGTTTTTGTGAATGATTTTTACGATTATTTATAAAAAAATTTTCTGGCTGTAGAAATCATACTGTACAGTTGCAGCTGGCTTTCCGTGCATGTTACTGATGTATCCAAAGTATGTTGAAGTATGGAGTATTATAACTTCAGGTAATATATTTATATCTGTACGTACCTAAAGCTGTTATTTTCATTGAATATCAAAACGAAATTGTTCCCTTAGGGGAGGGGGTTGTGCTATACCTGTTCATCTTTTAATGCTCTCCCCCCCCCCCTTTTAAAATGCAGTTTCCTTCTACTGATGAAAAAAGAAATGTATTGCTAAAATGTTATTTAAATTTCATTATATATTTAAAATCGGCTTTTACAAATGCAAATAAAAGGATACATTTTCTTATTCATCTTGTCAATTATTTTTCAGATTAAACTGTGCATTTATATAAAATAGTTGCAGCTTTTTAAATACGAGTTTGTTACTAAATTATTTGTTATATATGTAAAGTTAAGTATTTATAAAGGAGAAATCATCATACTTCAAGAAATTTGTTTTATTGTATTTGTAGATTATTAGTGATTTTATATACTTATATATTCCTCATAAAATTTTTATAGGTAATAAAGACAAACCAATAAATTTATTACGTCTTAAGCCTAAAGAACACGAAAGAATTATTTCCAGTTCTATTTCTGCAAATGCAAGATGGATTGCTTACTCAAGCCAATTTGAAATCAGATTGTTCTGCTTAAAATTGGTAAATATATATATACACTAGTCATTACTCACCCATTTTGCAGAGTATTTCATGATGTTGTATAAATATATACTGTTTATGTATGTATAAATTGTTTATATACTAGCATTAAGAATTTGATTGATATTGAAAAATATACTTATACCTGTAACTCTTGCCTCTTGATATAAAAATGATAGAGCTTCTAATTAATAATTTCTAATAATCCCTAAAATTGAAGTAGAATGATTTTTTGCGCTCTCGTAACCCAATGACTAAGTAAATTTATGGAAAGCAATTTTCGGTTGATCTCAACTCCCTAAGATAAACATGCATGCCAAATTTCAAGTCTAAATCTATTAGAACAAAAATGGAATTTTTATTCTAATTTAAGTCCGATGTGAGTCGATCTCCAAACAAATTATTCTTTGCGGGTTTCAATTCAACAAAAGAAACGTGCAAACCAAATTCATTATTACAGTCCTAGTAGCTCGAATTGGGAAATTTTTTTTTGTCAATATGTCCCAGTAAACTCTCCCCCCCCCAGGAGTCAATTTCCATAAAATCCATTCATAGTGGATCTCTATTCAACAAAAGAAACATGCTTAGCATAATTCAAGTATATGGGTCTAAAACTTCAAAAACAGGCATTTTTTTCAATAAACTACCCTTAACCCTCTTTGGGGTCGATTTTTGCAAGATTCTTTGTTAGAGAAACTATTCCATGAAAGGAACATGCCTACCAATTTTCAAGCAGGTAGATCTTACAGTTTAAAAGCGGAAATATTTATCTATTAGGCCCCTTAATCTCCTGAAATGAAACTTGGGGGTTGATTTTCACAAAACCAATTTTGTAACGGATCTCTACTCTATGAAAGAAATCTACTTACCAAATTTCAAGACTGTATGTCTAATAGTTTTAAAATAGAAATAATTATCTATAACGGTCTTAATCTCTCACAACGTCATTGGGGGTCGATTTTCACAAAACCCATTTTGTAGCGGATGTCTACTCCATGAAAGGAATCTGGTTACCAAATTTCAAGACTGTATGTCTAGGAATTTAAAAATGGAAATAATTATTTATAATGCCCCTTAATCTCTTGTAATGCTCCTTAGGTTTAAATTTTTGCAAAATCCATTCTTAGAAGATCTCTACTCCTTAAGGAGAACATGCCTACCAAATTTCAAGTCTGTAGGTATAATAGTTCAGGAGATATCGTGATGAGTTAGAGATTGGGTTGCTTTTCTCCTTTATATACAGAGATATACTTTTTTTTTTGTAGCCTTTGATTTAAAGTGTATAAACTTCAAGCCATATGATGATTTCCACTTTTATCCCATAAAAAAGCATGTGTGGATTCATTCTAATTATTTATATAAAATTATACTGTTTATTTTTTTAGAAATTTTTTAATCATAGAAATAAAAACACTTAACTGGTTTATTAATAATTCGTTTAAGTTATATAAGAAAAACTATCATTTAATTATAAGGCATAATTTTTAAATTACTTGTGCCTAAATGTAGTTTTATGCTTTGTCTTTTTTTTTTTTTTGATATTTATTTTGACTATAAACAATTCATAAAAAGTTGCTAGACAGGAATTATGTTGTTTTTTAAATTTAAATAATAATAAAAGCATTATTAACTCGAATTGTATCAATTTAAGCTCTACAATTCTCTTTTTAGCTCAACTACATTTATTAGATTAAACGACATTTTGCATTTTAATTACAAATTCTTTGTTACATAAAATTATTAGATAAATGTTGCGTGATTAAAATCTTAATCTATTGTATTAAAAGTTTTATTCTCTGAAAGTGTAAGGTCTTCAGTTTTTTTAAGTAGTTTATATTGATATTTCTTAACACACATCATAATTAATATTCTTTTTATTGTTATAAAAAACATTTTAATGACTTAATTACAATTTAATTGATAATTTTCAATTATTGTGTGAATTTTTTTAGGATAAAAGTTTTAAGGAAACGCCATCATTTCATAAAGTTCTCATGCCAGATAACATCCCTTCATCTTCAAGAATACTTTTATTTACGTCAAAATCACCAAAATTAATTTGTTATGCTAAAAGTATTTACATTTTAAAGTGTGACAATATGGAGGCATTATTGGAGAATACTATTGATACAGGTAAAAGTGCGCATTAATATATACTTTTTTTTCAGCTTTCTTATTAGGGTAATTTTAACTTTTTTAAATGATCATCCCTGTAATTTTTTTTATCCCCTTAAATTCTGTAAATTTTTGATGTCAGTGATACAAATGAATTGAGTTACTTATAAAAGGATGTATAGTTAAAAGCTGTGATGTAAATAATTTGAAAATTTCTCCTTTTTTTTCATGTATTTGCAATTTTAAAGTTATAACTAATCTTAATTCATTGAATTATGCCATTACAAGTTTATTATAATATTTGTTTGCAATGTTTGTATTTCTAGAACTTCCACTGCATTATACTTGAGATACTAACTTCTAAAGTAAAAATTAAGTGTAGTTTTTGAACATGTAAGCTTAAAAGTACTTTTCCATTAAGTTATCCCCTACATATTTGTTAGCAGATGTTTACAGTTATAAAAATATGTAATAACTATAATAACTTATTATTTTTAACATAGATTAAGTTGGTATAATTGTTAATACCTCACAAAGCAGAGGATTAGCATGACATATGAAAACATTAAACAACTAGCTCATATTTTTTTTAAATTCTGCTTAATAAGTAGATTGTAAACTAATTGTTTTAAATTTGTATGTGGTCTCTTTACCACTGCCCATTCCAATTTTGTATATTTTACCTTGATTATTTCCTGAGCTATTGGAAATGATTATTTGAAATCTTGGTTTCAGATATATCAAAACATAAAATTGTTCATGTATTGCATTTCATTTTTTTAAACAAATAAATATTTTATATTGCCCTATATTTGAAACATTTATTTAATATTGGGAATTCATTTTTTATGCATTGTAGAGCTCAGAAACTTGGAAGCACGATGTTATTAATTTTAAATTTAGACTTATGGAGGGGGAAAAACTTGTGTGATAAAAGTGCTATCCAAAAAAAAAGAAAATTTATTTTTAAAAGTTCATAAATTATGCAATTGCAATAAGTCAATTCCATTTGAGCTATTAATGTATGTCAATTTTGGCTTGTTTTGAAAATTGTAAAAATATTTTTAGGTCATATTGTAAAGTTAATTAATTTTATAATCACATGGTAAGAAAGAAACAAGTCGGCTGTTAATGCAAGTTACCCAAAAATTTGTACTAACGCATAAAAATTGCCTAAAAAGTGTTATGAGGATTATAAAGATGTGTACCACATTTCTTAATGCGTAAGTTGTTGCTAATATCACTATCCATCAAAGCTGCTGGTACTTATGTATTATCTCAACAATCGCTAACTCTATTAATTACTCGCCAAGTTGGCAGCCAAGTGATTTGTTTCATATAATGTTGCCAATAGGTTGTGATAATATGTAAGAACCAATCTACTTCATCACTTCCTCAACAAATTTTATCTTTCAACCACTAAAAACCAAACCATATGTAACTCATCATCACTCTGTTGAGAATACATCTGCATGACAGAACTTATACTTTAAACATAAACATTATGTTTAAATGTTTTTATTCATTGACTTCTTTCCTCAAAAATTTACATATTTAATCAATGTATTTATTATCATTTAACCTTTTATTCATTTATATAAGTATTTTATGACTCTTATGAGCAATTAACTGTGGAATGATTAATAATTTATATTTAAATTATTTTAGAAATGGATGATGAAATTCAACTGATGGAAATAAACAATGATGATACATACTTAGCTTGTAGCTACCACAGTGGAAATATTACCATCTATAATTTACATACTCTAAAGGCAAGTATTTTTTCTCTCATTTTTTTTGGTATATTAAAGGAACATTTCTTAGATATTAGTATATATATATGAATAAATTATTAAAAACTTTCTCTTCAAAGATTGTGATACACAAATAACTCTTGCTGTTGTTAATCTGACAGTGTTAGATCGAATCCCATGTAATTCATCGCAGCAAAGGGCTAGATCTACCCCAGTTGTTAACTTAGCCATAGCTTTGAGCACCATACAGGTGACAATATGATTTAGCTCGGTTCCACCTCAATTTTGTGGGAGAACACCTTGGAGGTGATTAGGAGCCTCCCACCTCTCTTCCATTTCCACTAACCTCATGGCATCTTGACGGCCATGTAGATTACCCCCATGGCGCAAAGGCATTATACATTTCCAAACACCTATGACTTCGGGATTTGAACCCAGGCCCAATGGCTCAGCAGTCACCATCCCTAACCACTGTACCAGATAGACGGCATTACTCTTGTATAGCATAGATTTGACGAAGCTTCTAGACGTCATGTAGAAAGGGGGAAATGTGATAAATTTTAAAATTACCATGTTTAGAAAGAATTAACATTAAAAGAAATTCCATTTAAAAAATTGTCTTTACATATTATATATTTTATTTAAAAACAACATACATATTTAATTAAATTACCTTTCTTTACATAAGCAGTAAGAAAGAGATCAGCTTTCATTTACATAGCCAGTTTAAGTGGCACTGTTACAACCAAATGTTGATTTTCACTGTATCTATCACCAAGCGTCAACTATTGTCTAGTTTACTTTGATGAAGTGACATTTAATCTGGTTTTGATCACAATTCAAAAGTTTCAAATGTATTGTGGATTATCTATTTAAAACTGGGCATTTTTAAATAATATATAGTAGCAAATTGGTTTGTAGATGATGCTCACTTTCAGAAAAGAAACCATTAACAATTCTTTTTTAGTTTTATTTTAAAGATTTATATGAAGTTATAATAGACAAAATGTATGCAGGCTGCTCAAGCTTGGCTATGTTCCCTAATATTTTCATTTAAAATAATGAAGGATTGAAACCATAAAAGTAATTCCAATAATGACAAATTTAGATCTTTGTTATTTATTTATGAAAAAAATCACTTTTTGAACACATTAAATAGTTAAAGACTGTAAAGACATTTCTCATGCATTCCATTTCAAAAGAGAGAAATGGCCCTATATGTGTTGGTTATAACACATTAGTCATTCCTTAAAATTTTGAAATATTTTATATGTAAATTTTTTCTTTCTCTCTTTTTTACTTAGCATAAAAAAAGATTTATATAAAAACTAGCTGTACCCTGCCACGCGTTGCTGTGGCTCAGTCTGGTTAAATGGAAAAAAAGAGAGCTGGTCCATCCAGCCAATTGTGAATCTTATATTGGGCATAATTTTCTCAATGGATAGTCTGGTTTAATTACAGAAAGGGAGGTCTGAGAACTTAAAATTAATTTGAGTTTCAAAACATGAGGAAAAACTGGGTGATTTCAAATTATTTAAAGATTCAATCAGACAATGAAACACATTGCAAATCACAAAATATATAAGAAATAATTGGCAAAATTTTTCTAAGTAATTAAAAAAAAAGTTAACTAACTTCAAATTGTTTATGGTAAGCAATACTACTTCTGTGGAATAGTGTAATTGCTTATATTTTTGGGGATGTAAAATGTCTTATTAAATTTTGTGAATTACAAAACAAGAGGGGGAAAGAAATGTTTTATAAGAGTTCTGATTGCACAAAATGTTCATATGATAATATTTTGCGATGCTTTTTTGTGAATAAATACATTTCAAAAATTTATATATGCAAATGAACACTAGAGCATTGTATTTGAATTGTATGTAAATTTCAATTTTTGAGCACAATTTCCATTTAAATTTAATCTGCCCTCTCCAAGAGTATACGTACACACAAGACTGGGTGATTTTTCCTGTGAAGTATTATTTTATTTAAAATTTCATATAAAATCATTACATCTATAAAATACCTGAAATTTACAGTTTATTATCATTGATAATATCTGAATACAGTATAAAAAAATTTCATAATATTTAAAAAAAAAATTTTTTTTTTTCATTTTAATAAAAAAAAGTTTTATATAATATATGTGGGACGGCATCTAGGGGAAGGTTCAAATTTAATGTTAAAATAATTAGAGAGTTAAAGTCACCTAATTTATTAAAAACACAACTAAAACATTTTACTATCTACAAGGGGTTTTAAATAATTTGAGATAGCACCATACTAATTCTGAAAACATGCCTTCTTTCTCAAAAAAACGGAGAGACTGATTTCATCTGACCTGCCTTCATTCAACCTTTGGTGCACCTCCCAGTTTCTTTTCTGCCACATCATAAACACATGACCTGACCGTATCGCGCAGCGAAAATTCACGTGGTTTTCATTAGTGGTGCCATCTCTTACAATTCAAATAAGAATCAAGAAAATAAAGAAAATATTAGAAAACTTAAGATAAATGTGTTAAAAATTACTTAATAATTAAAAATTTTAGTTTATGGTACATTTTAAAACATTGTTTGGGACACGCACTTAAATTGTCTGACCTATTATTCCCATAATCAATTATTTCAGTGTCACCTGAATATCCAAAATTCTCTGCAGGTTATATTTGAAAAATTACTTTCCTCTATTTCAATATCTGATTCATTCATCAATTTAGAAATCTCAATTTCACTTAAATATTTCACTCTTTCTGTCATAGTGACAGAAATAAAACCAATCCAACAAAGTACTACCTAGAAAACTCTAAACCATAAATTTACTCGCATAAACTAATAAGCTTTTCTTCCTGCTTCCTCAAAGTATAAACAGAAATCCAGAGCACAGCAAATCACTAATCTTTAAAGCCCTATTCTCTTGAAAGAATTAAACACATGCAGTTGTTTACATTAATAAATAATCCAGATAAAAAAAATTTTAAAAAATTGGAACTGAAAGCACATATTGAAGCTGAAAATTCTGTTAAACATCATTCGGGAGGGGGGGGGGGGGTTCAACTGCCGTCTAATTTTGTTTTAAAGTTAAAACAAGAAAACTTCTCATTGTAATTACACCTGCGAGATCACAGGTCCACAGCAATGAAAGGCATGATCACATGTGTGATTGCGGTCCTAAATGGGGTTAAGGCATACAGAATCAAAGTGGGGTACTAATCTAATTATTGCTCATCACATAGCTTGACAACTGAGAGCCATGATCTGGCAAGCCATTTCATTTTACAGACATAAACCCCTTGTGTTGTCTTTTGTGACACTGTTGACATTACAATATACACATGATAATTTCTCTTTTGCATATCATACACTTCTCTGTTAGAATAGATTACCAAATATTTTTCAAGCAGAGCATGTTAGATATCTAATGAGCAGGTGCTTTTGACTATCAGAATTTCACTGTTCTAACCAGACAGTTAAAAAGCAAAAGCAGTATAAATCAAACTATCATTGTTTGCAATTAGGTAACAGCTTACATAAAGAAAGATGGTGCAGTGTCTTATTTGTCATGTAGGAGTTGTATTGCTACATGTGACCAATCAATCACTTCTCAGAAATTTTGTTCTAAATCTTTATGGATGCAATAAATCAATTTTTGACGCATTCAGATTACCTCTAGAACACCTTTTAGTGTGTTTTATCTTTAAGAAAAATTTAAGAACAAGGAAAATAGGGAGTTCTTTAAAATATTTTCTCTAATTTCTTAATTTTTTTTTTATTTAGGTTCATTCCCAATTGCCAAAGTATACATGTCAAGCTACTGCAATAAAATTTGATCCATGTTCAGAAAATTTAATAGTTGCATACAGTGATCGAAAGGTATGCTTTTTTTTAAAAAGAAAAAATTTCCTGTGCTTATTTTTGTGGCATTTAATTTATCATCAAAATAATTGACCGTGTTATTTATTTTTTGTTTTGTTTTCTAAAATTTAGATATAATCAGTTTGAAAAGAATATGAAACCTGTGGTAAAATGCAAAGTCACTAATATACATATATATTATTTAATGTCGAGATATATTTTCAATCTAACTTTTTGTCAGTTTTAATAATTATTTGAATTATATGCTTTCTTGTGGTAAATAGATATTGATGAATATAATTATTTGTATTATTAACTTGTACTCTGTAATAACGTAACTATACATGATTTAAAATCAAAGGACATGAGCCTTTGTTACATAAGCCAAACCATTTAAGAAATTTTCAAAGTTTTTTTAATGTTGCCACAAATATCTGTTTTTAAAAAGTTGCAGTGAACAAATTTTTCTCTTGATGAACCACAAATATTTTTTAAATGATTATCAAATACTTTATGACAGAGGTTTTTAAAATTTAAAATAATGGTATTCTTTTAAATATTTTTAGCTCTGTGATGTGATGTTCTCTGTAGTTATCTGAAGTTTGCAATGTTACATATAAAAATAAAAGCTATTTTATTCCACAAATATGTTTTTTAATTCCATTAAGTAATTTTTTTCTTAAGGGAAGATCCTTCTATATATATATGTAATCATTGTATTTTTCCCTTTTCACTGTGAGGGATGTTATAATTGAATGTTCTGCCA
>BMAO01010711.1:0-24025 GCA_019973975.1 Trichonephila clavata
CAAACCCATGGGGGTTCAATGGTAATTATTAAACTTGTTTTAACTTACTATTGTTAAATTGATTATTAAAACATTGTGTAGTACTTATACATTTATAAGTGTATTATATTAGTGCAAATGTTAATTTTGTTTTTATTATGTCAGAAAGTATTTTGCATGGTTACTTTCAGCAAATTACTAATTTCTAAAATAATCTTTTGTTTTCGATTTTTCAATAGGCCCGTGTCCCATCATAGAGTTATCACGTCCCCTTAGGGGAGAGCGCAACACAGTTTGAGAAACGCTGAATTAAGTGATTAATTTTAAACAAGAATTTATAGGACAATTGTTAAATCTTTTTACTTTTTTTACTATCATTTGAATTTTTAAAACATTATGCATATTTTGTAGATTATTAGCTAATTGTCTAAGACATAGTATATATGTTACTGCTAAAATGTAGAAAAAAATCAACATATTAGCTAGGAAATGTGCACACTAGCAAGGGCGATCCTTTAAAGTGTGGAACATTGTTTCAATTCTCAAATTGCCGAGGCAATCTACGAATTACTAAGATAATTTGCACATTAATCTATACTTAAACTACAGGGCCCGCATTAAAGTGAAAATAAGATCTTTGGAGGAACATCAGCAACGCTTCTGTACGCTTAAATTAAATGTTTTTTTATAGCTAAAGAATCAAGGTAATTGAACGATCAACTCATTAGTTTATAGAATTATCAATTAATTAGAAAACTGCAATTGCAAGAACCCAAAGAGTTAAAACATTATTGCTATCAAGTAAATTGGGATTGTGTTATTTATTTTTGATATCTAAAGAATTATAGTAACACAATCATTTAATGCTTTGTCAATATTGGGACTTTTAACATTCAATTTGTTTCCAGAAGGTACCGGTCGTCGTCATTTAATTTATTACAAATTAATTCAAGGAGTTTTAGCAAATACATTTACTGTCTCTGACATTGTGTTTCTAATTGCTTAGGATATTAAGGACAGCCCTAGATATTTACCTTACATGGACAAATATCGCTTATTCCAACGGCATCATTGTGCTTTCGGATTGTAGATCTGCTCTTGATTTATTGATTGATTTTGAGGTTTATTGGCGCAAGAGCCGATTTCGGCTATACTACGCCAAACATTTGTTTTAATATCTGTGGTCTAGATGGGAAGAGAAGGAAAGAATGAATTGAATGACAAGAAAGAGGATCGAAAATAGAAGAAGGATCGCTAGGGTACGCCGGGTTCGTGAAGCCCGTGTTTACCAAAGACAGTAAACCCCGTGGGAAAAGGAAAAGATCACTAGGGCACCTCGGGATTGTGACACCCGTACTCACCTAAAGAAGGTGTGCCCCTGAGGGGAGATCTGCTCTTGAGGCCATCAAGGAAGGAAAAATGGCGCTCACCTAAGATATCAATTCTCTTCTATTCTCCATTGGTGCATTGGGTAAATCATGTACCCTCCAGTGGATCCCGGCCCATGTTGTCATTGAAGGGAACGGGTGGCCAATTCCCTTGCCAATGAAGCCAGAACGCTTGAGCCAATAACTCCATCTACTACGGTCTTTAATGCCAACGCAGCCGCAAAGCAAAAGCTCTGCTCAAACCCAAGAAAAAAAATTCTCCATACCAGAATTAAATTGTAGCCGAGAAATTACAACAATAGCTAGACTAAGAACAAAGCATTTTAAGTGCATGAAGATTCTGCGCGATGGTTCCAGACCATATGTGGAATGCAGTCACTGCCCAGGCGCACAACTGGATCCCAAACACCTTTTTAGCTGTCCTTCTATTGTTGGTACCCTTTTTAAAATAGACAATGACTGCAGCATGGATATCCTATACTCGGATCGTGCCATGGATGTTGCCACTGCAGTGATACACGACTTGGAAATATTTCACTATATCTTTGTTTTATTATTACCATCTTTGTACTTTGTCATACACGACAACAACAATTGCTTAGGATAAATTATTCTGTGATGAGTTAAAGTTCAAATGAAAATCGTAAAGGAAAGTAAAAGAGAAAAACCAACTTTTAAACTGTAACGATACGGAAACCGCTAATGTAAAGATTACATATTTAAAATGTGGAAAATTCTCGATTCCGCACATTAACGGTTCAAATAAATTAATCTGCAGATTAGCTACGTAATCTGCACATTAATGGCTTTCGAGTTTTAATATATACAATGATATTATTAGTGTTGGTATTTGAAGAACAAATGCTGAAGCGACTTGTGAGGATGTAGAATTACTTCCTAAAGTGTAATAACTATAGAAAAATTAAAAAATTTTGTCTTGTTTTCAATTAAATAATAAACTTATACAAATAGCTAACTGATTGTAAATTGGAATAATAGTGAATCTTTTATTTATAAAATATCTTCTTCCAAATCAGTTATTTTAGACCATTCCCTCACCAAACAGTTTAAACAAACATGTTTTTGAATTTGTTAAGTTGAAAACTATTATATACTGCGTAAATATGTATAATTATAAAGATGAAATTTTTTATAGGAGATTAACTAAACAAATGAATGTACCTTTTATTTCAGAGTAAATCTTCATTTACTAGCACAAAATAAAACATTTATTAGATTTTAAACTTTTTCTTTCATGTATTTATAATTTTAGACTATATATAATAGCTTCAACAGAAACATTTAACAATTTAATAAATTACATATTAAATTTTAAACTTATTTGTTTTGAATCTGGAATTAAATATTTTTTTTAGGAAATCCATGGTATTTTATCTTTGAAATCTCAATTTGGTCTCATTATTGGTACTTGCATTTTGTGAATTTTTAACAAATTTTATACTGTAAGTAGTACATAATGTTGAAGTACTTATGAGCTTTTTTCCATTCCTACTATTAGTTAACTCTTTCCATATATATATATATATATCTACACTATTAAAATTCGAAGGTAAACAAACGTATCTATCTATCTATCTATCTATCTATGTGCGTCTATCTTCTCACGAACTGTACGACGCAGAAAGTCGCGGAAGGTACCAAAAGATCGGGAATTTGCCGGGGAAGCCGTATTGCCCATTTATATTCCGATATTGTAATTAGTTGAAAAGATATTAATTAAAAACCTTAAAACGCATAATAGTTTTTTTCCTGCCGGTTGTTTACTTGGCGGAACTTCCGTTCCGTTTCGGCCGAGCGGTGATCCGACGTTTTCGACCATCTTAAAAATGTCATCCAATTTTCGGTGTGGAAATCAGACAAAAATTAAATACAGAATCGGAAAGATCATTTATTTCGCCACGATACGGTAAATTTTTTTTTTAAAATAACGATATTTTCCATTTTTTTCGAATTGTTTAAAAAAGTGTTAAAACTGATGCGTTTTTATGAAAATTATTTCTAAATCGTTGCGTATGAATTTTTTTTTCGTGTTATTAAAACAGTATTCTACACTAAATAATTTCAAACCTTTCTCTTTTAGATCCAGTCATTTAAAAAATAAAATTCCCAAAACTCTTTTTTTAAAGAATTTTTAAAAAGTAGTCCCAATTTTTACTACACGTTAAATAACTTCATCATTTATTAAGGTAATTGCACAAAACCTTTTTTCAGTCTGTAAACCAATATTGTCCATAAAGTATACGAAGTTTGAAAAAATTGCTTCAAAATTACGGATTTTAAAAAACATTTTGTGATTTTCGTCAACTGATGTTTTTCTAAAAAAATAAATTAAAAAGTAGTAATTTATACATTTTTTATTTCAAAGTACGTTATTTTTCCAAATAGTTGGTGATGTTTGAGAGCATTAACGTAAAAATTATGCCCTTAAAATGAAGGTAATTATTTTTAAAATAATTTAAAATACGAGATTTTACATTTAGCCAAACATTGGCGTCGAAAATTAGCTTTGCGCCAAAGACTTTTGACCTGTTTCGCCTTCGACCGCATCTAACTCAAGGGTTACACTATTAAAATTCTGCCTTAAACAGGGGGAAATCAGTAACTTTGGCGAGTAAAAAAAAAATGCGAGTGAAAAAGTTGCTTTTTCGTCAATTTTTCTTTATATAATTTTCAAAATTAAATAACTATTTATGTCAGATTAGGATGATAAAATGCATTCAATGCATTTCTGAGATTCATTTAAAATATTTATCAGTATCAAAATTTTTGTTCTCTTTCATAAAACTTTATAGTTTATTTTAAAAAATGTCTAATGTATATTTCTTTTTTTTTTTTTTTTTTGACATATAATTTCATAATAAAATTGAAGAATTTGCCCATTTCGAAACTTTTTTTTGCATAAATTCCTTAGGGAAAAAAAGCTATGTTCATATTATATGTGGATTTAATGTGGATCCCCTCAATTAAAAGTTAATTTCAATTTGAACCTCCCATTCATTATTGTTGCCTATTTTCATTTTTCGCTACGGGTACCGGTAGCACAGCGGATAGCGCTTCGCTTCATTTACATCGTAAAGCGGATCGTGTCGCTGCGAGTTCGAATCAGGGGATCTTTTTTTTAAATTTCTGCTAATTTTTCCCATGTAAATTAATTTTACTTATAAATACTTATTTTAACATGATCCTCTGTTGTTTTAATGTACTTTTTTTTTTGGCCTTCAAAAAGGTTTTTTTCTGATTTTTAATCATTCAAAGTAATTTCTATCTTTTTCAACAATTCGATTTTGTTCATTTCTGCTTATTTTTCCCACCCGTAAATTACTTCTCTCTTCTTCAATGATTGAATTCACTTGCTGCATCCCCACTGATCTGAAATTTACTTCATTTTCAGTGCTGCCATTATGTAAGCAAATGGTATGTCACAATTAATTGCTAAATGAGCATTTTTAATCAATTTTATTAAAAATAATTAATAAGTTAGTTTTGTATAGTATAATTTTTTTCGCAGATACGTGTTTAAATAATTTTAACACAGAGTGGAATGAAAAACTATAAAATTAACATTAAAAAAATTAAATGTTTTTATCAAATAGTATTATTTTCTTTTTGAATGTTTTTTTCAGTGAATGTTAGCATATAACTATGTTTTCCCCCAAAAGGGGATTTTTAACACTTATATATGTTTAATCAAACATCCAAAAGTTTCAAGAGCTATCGGTAGAATTTTTTTTATTAGTATTTATTGATAATGGAATTAAATTAATATATTTTTTTAAAATTAAAATGCATTCAATGCATTTCTGAGATTCATTTAAAATATTTATCAGTATCGAAATTTTTGTTCTCTTTCATAAAACTTATAGTTTACTTTAAAATAATGCGTAATTGCATGAAACTTTTTTCCCCGTGTCGAATATTTCAAAAAATTCTCACAATTTTACTTCAAGAATTAAAATAGTAGTGAAATTTTGTATTTTGAAAAATTTATACTTTCTGTTCTTTTTTCAGCATACAACTATTTTTAAAAATGCTACAGTTTCGTTTCCGGGAAAAAACTATCTTTCTTTAAAGAATTTTATAGAAAAAAAAACAACTTTTTTTTTTTTTTACAAAACAATGCTGTTTCGCATATTTTATGATTTTTTCTGATATGAATCAATATCGTTGCTTTTATATAAAAATGATTTTTAAAACTTTCTGAATCAGTGATTTAAAAAATAAAAAGCCGAAAACTTTTTTGAACGAATTGTAATAAAACACTCAAAATACTTAAATCAATCATTTAATAATTTCTTCATTGAAAAAAAAAATTGCATGAAATTTTTTCCCGTGTGTCGATTTCGCTTAAAAATTACGGATTTAAAGATTTTTTTTTGTGATTTTCGTAAAATAAAGTTTTTGCGAGAAATAATACAAGCATTATTTTTGTAACCTTTTTCCTTTAAAAATTATTGTTGTTTCCAATCAATTGTGAAAACTTGGAATTTTCAATTAAAAATTGAGCCCTCAAAAATAATGAAAACTTTAGACATTCTAAAGGCTTTGCGCATGCGCAAGAATCATTATTATTCCCCCCCCCTCTGTTTAACGCTCAGTGGCCAAGGTCAAACTTGCTGTAGTCAAACTTGCCAAAGTCAAAATACTGTAAAAAAATATAATTCTGAAACATATATTAGTCTCACACACAGTATTATTTTCTTTTTGAATGATTGTGTGCAGTGAATGTAAATAAATTTATAGGCTTTTTCATTCTTATATATTTTTAATCTAACATTCAAAAACAACGAAATGAAAAAATGAATAGTCCTTTCGATAATTAACGGTGAGAATTTTTGTATTTATTTTTTTAGAAAATGGATTTAAAATAATAGATATTTTACGAAACTAAAGCAATATTTAATTTTTTTTTATTATTATTTATAGATAATGGAATTAAATTAATATATATTTTTTTTTAAATCAAAGGATTGTTTCTATTATTTCCTTATTAAATTAATTATTTGTTAATAAAAAGTATATCGCCTATTATTTTGGATAAAAATACGTTCTAGAGACATTTTTAAGCTAACTGTAAGTAGCGATTGATTGATTAATGAAAACCTGAAAATTATTTAATTATTTTAGATTCCTAAAAATTATCTATTATTAAAAAATGATGACTTTTTTTTTACTCAAGCATCAAAATAGTTTTCTTTTTATTGTTTAAATTTATTATTTTTTTACTAAAGCAATATTGTTTTTGATATGTCATGAATAGAAACTTGAAGATAAATCTTATATCTGAGGGGAGAGTCAGGGGGAAAATTGTTCTACACTCAAAAAAGCCACTGTAACACCGTGCTGTAGAAAGAGAACTGAAACCTGTTTGACATAAGTAAGATCTGGAAGATATATTTTTTTTTTCAAAAAAGGGAATTGTAGTGACGTTAATATAAAGGAATCACACACATACCAGGAACTTTGATAAAGGAAGGTGAATCTCCATGGCAGTATGTTATGCATTCCAAACAAATTTTAATAAAACACTCAAAATACTTAAAACAATCATTTAATAATTTCTTCTTTTATAAAGATAATTGCATGAAACATTTTTCCCGTGTGTCGAATATTTCAAAAAATCCTCACAATTTTACTTCAAGAATTAAAATAGTAGTGAAATTTTGAAATTTGAAAAATTTTCTACTTTTCTGTCTTTTTTCAACATACAACTATCTTTAAAAAGGCTACATTTTCGTTTCCGGGGACTAAAAAATTGCAACGAAAGAACTGAAAACTGAGTGAGTGATTTTTAAATTCGCACTGTTCGCCTATTCGAGGGTTATTGGCGATGGACCTCGAAATTTTCAGCCATGGTCAAGTGACGAGGACGACACCTGAGCTTTCACCCATCTCTAATACATAGAACACCACACCAACGCAAGAACAAATTTCGAAAAAGGGAGTTTTAATGACATAGTTAAAGAAATCACTCACATCGCGCACATAAGTGCTATCGGCCTGAGGGAAACACGAGATTTCCATGGGGATGAAGTTATTCACTCGGTAAAAGCCCGTGCAACGCCTGGATAAGCGGAGAGGAAAGAAACTAAGAAATCAAAGTAATTTCGAAAAATAATATTGGAAGTGTTGAATTTGTGAAGAGAAGGGAAAATGTTAAGCGACAAAGCCATGACACGCACTCACGGGTCATGCACTCACATCGTACGCGTCAAAACCAGACAAAAGTGTTGGCGTCAGAAAGAAAGGAGGAAATTAACATGGAGTTTAAGTTATACCCTCGGTATAAGACCGTGCAACGCCGTGCCATGAAAGCTAGTGTATATATATATATCTTGTTAAAATTTTTAATCGTTAATAAAATACTTTCTATTCATCCATGCAAGTTCAAATACAATTTTTAATACTTGTAGGGGATGATGTTAATTCAGTGTTTTCAAGTAAAAATTCTTTAATTAAGTTAAAAATGAATAAATAGTAACAAACAAAAATAATAGTCCAGCAGTATATATAGAAAGGAAAATCCTCCGCTGTGTCGCTGTAGCGCAATGGGTAGCACGTTTTACTTCTAATCCATATGTCTTTTGTTCGAATCCCACCTGAGATAGCCTAATTTCTGAGAATGTGATTTCTTTTTAGTGATATTTTATTGAAAAAAATTAATTAAATTTATGAATAAATAGTAACAAACAAAAAAGCCCAACACCATACATTGAAAGGAAAAATGGAAAATTACAAGCAAAATTGATTTCTATTTGGTCACTTAATATTGTGATTATGTCATATGTCTTTTTTTTTCAATGGAGCTGCGCTTTTTGGTATTTTAAACCTTTTGCAGACCTAGTACATTCCCCAGGAGCTGGTACCACTTTTTTAGCACTGCACCATATAGACGATACCAATTGCAGCAAGCAATTTTGACGCCCAGTTTCCTCCACAGAGGAAGGCACCTGAGCTCTTGGCGATGCGAACTTTGTACTAGGATTTTAATTTTGCCGAGAGCATGCAAGCCAAACAGACACTCTAAGGACCTTCCACATGCCATATAATCATACGACATGGCCGATGTCGATTTTCTGCAACAAGAAAATCCAACGACTTGGGTCGGGATCGAACCCGCAACCTTGGGTGTAGAAGGCCAGCGTGTGGGTGTGACTTCCTCTGTCATATGTATATACATATATAGATTAGCTGTAACTGTTTAATAAAAAGTAACCAAAATAACATTTTTCTTTGTTGACCTATGTAGGAATTGACGCCATTTTTTTATATACATTACTTGTTGTTGCTGAACTTATTCTAATTCAACGTAATAAATGTTTTGCTGCAAATTTATGTTTAAAAATTATTACTAGAAGCAATAAAATTGTTTTATTGCGTGATATACATAAGGCTCTCTTAAATAAAATTATGGTGATACGTCGAAACTTAAAGAAAAGAATAAAATATTTGTGGTTTCAGAAGATATAAACTTTAGTTTTATTACTCTCGTATCTGATAAACTTCGCTTAACTCACTGATTAAATGATTTTGATAAATTCAAAGAATAGAATTAAATAATTAATTTATGAAAATATGCATGTGTGTGTGGAAAATAAATAAATAATTATAATAATAGGAAATTAACTTTATTAAATACTGTACACATAAGCAAAATACTTTTCTTAAAACTATGTATTAAGATAAAATCCTAAAAATGCTTTGAAGTTTATAAAAAATGAAAAGATATTAAAATAATTAAATCTAATACATTTAACAAAGTATTTCTAGAGGTAATATTTTCGAAAGTAATGCGGCAGAAAATCAAACAGTATCAAAATCAAATTAATAACAAGAGGATTTTAATTTGTAACAAAAATTTCGTTTCATATTAAATGTTTTGATAGACATTGATATATTTTTGTTAGAATCTAGTCAACATAGTTCTTTTTTTATTGGAGGGAAAACTTAGCTAAATAATTTATTATTTTTTGCTGTAATTAACTTAATTTATTATTAAGAGGTACGGAGTAGTCAAAACCAGTAACGGTTTCATTTCATACGTTGTAATTAAATGTCTTTGTTTGATTAATGAAACTGTTTTATTAATTAAAATATCATCCATATTAATACCCCCTAATTAACAATTCAAAATTCAATAAAACAATTACAAAAATTTTATTTTCATCTTTCCGGACGGAATTGTCTTCTTGATTTTTATATTCTTTTAAAATATCAAAAGAAAAAAAGTAAATGCTTGAGGTAAACAATTTACATGGAACGTGCAATTAAATAAGTTTAGTTTATGCTGATGTCAATTACAATTTTTATTTTTATTAATGTTTTTATGAAATTTTTTCCCAGAAATGAAGAAGTGATTTTAGCAAATGTACTAATATTAATTATTCAAAAAATATATTTCTTTTAACAATTGTTGGAATTTTTGAATTAAAAAATATTTTTATTCTATCATAAGGTACCACAAATGCGGCAATTAATGAAAAATAAGAAGTTTTTTGTTAGCATAATTATATCTTTAAAGGTTTTTAAAATATTCTTCTGCCTCTTTACAAATTTTTATGTAATGTATTTCATTCTGTTGCTGATAAATGCTTTAAATCGTAAAAAAAGATCCTTAAAAGAAATTTAGTTTTAAAAATAATGCACACACAAATTATCTTTCACTTTCATTAGTCTTAAAGTTTTTTAAATATAGATTCCTTTATTGCAGTTGATGATTTTGTGAGGATTTTTTCCAGTTTTTAGTATTCCTGTGGATTTTTATTTTATCGGATTTCAATTAATGTAACAAGGATACGGACAAAATTCCCACAGGCAAAAAAAAAAAAAAAAAAAAAAATTTAAAAAAAATCAGACAAAGAATAGTATCGTTCTTTTATTCAATATTTTTATAACTTACAAACTGCGAAGAAATAAAAAGATTAAATCTTCACTAGTAAGGAACATAATATATTACTTACATTGAGGAAAAATAAGGTACGAATTGTTAGAAAATTAACCGTAAATGACTTATTTCTAAAGTAATTCCTTTAATATAATTCTAAGATTTCTTTATTTTTAAAAGCTTAGAAGAACTCCCCTATGTCTTGATTTTATTCTTTGTCCATTTTCTAGCTAAGATTATTTTTTTTTACATTTGATAGACTGAAATATATTTCTGTTTGATGAATTTTCATTCAAATATCCACTTCGGCATATAACTTGTCAATTGATTTTGAATATAATGTTATACAGTTTTAAAAAATTAGTTTTTTTTTTGGAATTTGAAATTAAAGGTCATGATATAATATTTTGAATCCCCCCCTCAAAGGACGATGCATTTTTTATTGTCATTAAACATGAGTGAAGCTCAATTTTCTATATCATCAAATGATAAAAAATTCCAAGTCATAAAACCCATCAATGACTAGCCATTGCACATTGATTGTTAAAACGAATAATTGACGATTCCCTTGATGATGATGCCTCTTTGTATACGTTGATGTAAGGCTGGATTTTTAATATCTTGTGATATTCTCTGTCAGAAACTTATCAATTATTGCTCTTCATTTGTTACAGTTTTGGGTATTCGAAACTAGCATTTACCTAATCTTAGACATGCTTGATTGGTGAAAGGTCTGATGTCTGTACTGGCCTTTGGTCATTTATTAGAGGGAGTTGTATTAAAAAAAATTCAGTGCTGTTCGTTCTGGGCCCATTCTTACTATATGGGGCCCTGACCATCTCATTCTACTCAGTTTTAAGGACGCATTTTAATACAAATGTTAAAGTAATCATGAAGTTTCTGATTATTTGATTATCTAGCAATGACATAACGAAAATTTAAAAATAACTTGATACATTAGTTAAGAAGCTAGTTTTTGATGGCAAAACCGTTGTTGGAATGAATCGGAGTTAAATAGTAAGCTCATCATTTTTCATATGACACTTCAGTTTCCTGATGTATATCAAACTAAATATCTTCTGCTCTGTAAAGCAGATATTAGTTTCGTAGGGTTGAAATTTCCAAAATATCGAGCCGGAAAATTTCGATCCAATCCTAAATTAGAATGAAACAAACTAAATTAAATAACATAAGTTTAATTCTCATTATGGTAAATGAAGTATGCAATGTTATCTTATAAACAAAAGATAAATTTTAGAGAATCACGCTTTTTTTCGATTTGACTTCTCTGTTTTTTATCATATGAAATAAGGTTAATGAGAATATAGGAAAATATGTCTTCCTTTTTATATTTAATAACCATGTTGAAATATTGAGTGCAAGTAAAATTATGTTATTTTTTTTAAAAAAAATAAACATTGCTTTTTAAAAGTTTGGATGAAAAGATGAAAGCAGAAAAATATTTTTTTTTGGGGGGGGGGGGCTTCACCAAGGATTGAAAGATTTGGGCAGGCTTTTGTTAAGGACGATGAATAACTGAAAGCCTGCAAAAAAATAAGTAAAATTATTAAAATAGCATTATGTAGTACATCACGGGTATCCATTCACGACTTAATAATCCTAAGGTTCAAGAGTTTCGGTGAAAAGAAATTATGTCATCGAATGTGTTCTTCATTATAATTTCTCTAAACACACAAACTCGAATTTAATAACGTTAAAAAGAATGTAAAAGAAAAGTAATTTTTCTGCTTTTTATAAATAATTTGGGTCACACATATGGCTTCTAACATCATTTGAAATAGGTAAAGAAGTAAACCTCTTTCATTATGTTTAAATTTCAATTTTTTTTCCAAATTTTGGGTATCGAAAAATATTTAAGTAAACACCTACCCAACCTGTATGTCTTGCTTTTCATTAATAATTAGGTTCTAATATTCTTTAATAATGCCTAAGGAAAAATAAACATTCTTAATGCTTAAGATCGAATGAAAAAGCTGTTTGTCAAAACATTTTTTTTTTTCATTTTATAAAGAAATTTGAGGAGATGCTTAAATATTTTACAGGATAAAGAAGTCATTTAAAAAACTAATTTGGCTTATGAACCGTAGAAAGATTAATTGTTCAGAGAAATAGGTTCTTTAGAAATATGGATACTTATTAAAATAGTATAAAGAGCTGATTATACCTTTTTAGTAATATTATTAGCTTCAAAACAGAAAAAAAACAAAAAAATTTGAATTTTTTTGTTTTTGTTTTTCTGAAGATGATTATGAATGAACTAGGAGTGAAATAACACTTAATTTTATTTGAAAATGTTATTTAATTATTAATCTCAATACAAAAATCTTAATGACTGAAACATTGTCTAAGAATGAGTACGTATTCATCTTGTTTTCAGTCAAATATTTCAGTCAAGGTTTATTTATGAATATATAGTTTTACTGCACTTTTCTTAGATCATTTAAGGACATTTAAACATTTATGTATAAAAATATTTGCATAATATTAACTCTGAAAATTGCAAATTAATTTTTATGTTACTTAATAGCACATTTAATGAGAAAACATATTAATAATGAAAATAAACATTTTAAAAAGAACGGTAGAAGGGTTAATGTGGCACATGATCTCTGATGAGGTCTTCATCCCCTATCTTGTATTTGAGTGAACATTAAAAATTACACTTGCCATAATTAGTGGAAGGTGGAAAAAATTATGAAAAATTTAAAAATTAAAATTATAAAAATACATTAGATTGCGCCCTGAAATAATAAAAATATAAAGAAAAATTGCTGGAGCTATTTTTGTTTGCGTTGCGGTGTTTGGTGAAAAGAGTGGAATACTCTGTGTCGACCACGGCTAACTCCGTTGTTGGAGCGTCCTAGCATACGGCCAACTTAATCAATTGATGTCGGGTCATCAAACTCGGCGACCGGGAGAACCCGGCACCTTGACCGTCGACTTCCGACTGAGTGAGGTGAGAAAAGGGTGACTATATAAACTGTTTAGAGGCACAGTGTGCTCGTCCAATCGGGAAGCTGCGTTACACTAGTGGGTGTGTCCTTAGGTTGGTGAAAAGTTAGAGGTGGAAAAATTTGATCGGGGTCAGAGAGGGCGAGAGCCACTCTCCCTATTGGTCGAGCAGGTCGCCTCCGATTGAAGAGATGAGTTGCTCGGAAAGTAAGATGGTATCTTTTAAAAATATATTTATGAGGAAGATATTTTGAGAATATTTGTAAAACTTTTAGTCTATTAACAACGATTAAGTAAAATTGCAATCAGTACTAAATTAGACCAGAAAACCATTACTTTGTTTCAAATTTCTGTTCATACTTTTTGAATTTTATGTATTGCTACCAAAATTAACCATTCAGTTAAGTATAAAAATACAAATAAATGATTGTTCTTCTCTGAGAGCAATTACTTTTTGATATGCAGCATTGAATAGAAAGTATTTGTCCTTATGCTAAAACTTCTGCTGTTAAGCCCTAGAAAGCACAATTATTTTATCCATCTACAAGGTGATTATGATTAAAGTTTCACTTTCAAAATGATGGGGGAAAACCGCTGGTCACAGAAAGACTTCAAATTCGAACTGAATATACTAATATAATAAAGACGTGGAAAGCCACGCAATAGAAGTGAACCTTCTTTGGCGACGTTGGCCGTAAATGCAGGAATAGATCTAATTATATTAAACTGCTGAGATAACTTTAATCAAATAAAATTCAAACTTCATTTATGGTATGAAAATATTTTTATTCAATTGTCTGCATCCTCATTTTCTAAGAAAGACACAAAAGGTGTGTGGTAATTAAAGTAGGATATATAAAAACCCTCGATTGTAGTCAATCAAGAAAATGTGAGAAAACTGCATCAGTCGTGGTTCCGAATATTGCTTTTCCCTCTCTAGAATCAGTATTCTTTGTCAAATTCAGTGTCCGTTTCAAGAATTCAATGAGTGGCTTTGCATCTTCTAAAGCAAAATTAACATTAAAGTCTGCAGTTAAGATAATCGGCTTTTAATCATCAGCGGAAACAATGATTGTAGCAGCCTCTGATGTGCACAGCACTAAAATTTTATGGATAAAGATGATAAAAGCTACGACAGAACTACCTGGTGATATATAGACTTTCGCCTGGACTTGCTGCTAGTTTTCCTTTTTTTTTCTCTTTCACGAACTCTTTTTGCATTTGTTCTAGGCATTCTGACCAGAATTAATTTTAATTCAATGGAAATAAAAATTAATAATATAAACTTAATGCATCACTCCCAGAAGTCAATGTGTTTGTTTACAAGACGTTATCCATAGCGAATCTTTCTCGAACGTTAGTGAGATATACACAATGCCCCAGGCACTGCCGTAACGGGATGAGCATTATAATGGTAATATTTTGGGTGCTTTTATTCGTTGAAAACGGCACGTTTATTACATAAAGACTACGAAAAGTTACGAGAGTAACAAGGGTACCCACTTAATGTCACCAATACCTAAGAACCTTTTGTCCATAGCAGCAAGATATACTTTTGATGCACAATTCCCCCTTAGCAATCGTCAAACATTTTCATGGATATGACGCAAGTCACGTGGTGTACCCCCCCCCCGCCGCTCTCTTTTCCTCCCGCTCGCTATCTCCTCCTTACTATGGCGACGTTTCGGGGGGATAGGGGGGAATCACTACTCCCGTTCGCTTTTTCACTGTTACCCAAAACTGGGTAAATTTCCCATTCACTCCCGTCCACAAAGAAGTTTCACTTAAAAAAAAGGGAGAAATGGCATGACTTAACCTTTTCGCGACAACGTTCTGACCAACAAAAAATATTTTAGAGAATGGTGTGTCATATATGCATCCACCCCAAATGTCACCAACAGCCGGGTGATGGCGTTCGCCGGGACTGGTGAATTGCGTTTTCTACTTGTTCTACAGGATTGACCGTCCCCACGGAAAAGTGCATTAAATGGATTGTCACCCGATAAGGGGGTTTGAGAGTGGTGCATGTATCACACTCCCGTCGAGAAAAGGGTTAAGATAAGTTCAAAAGTTTATCAATAAATTGCACTCCACCACACACTGCAAAATAAGTGATATAGCTGCTCAAGAGACATTTTGGAAATGATGGAATGATCAACCGATTTTTTCCACAACCTGGCCTTCAAGAGCACCAGATCTCAAACCTTCTAGCTGTGGAGTTTTAATAAAAATTGCTGTGTTCGGTGATGTTTGACATTGATCGCAAATTTAGCTGACTTGAAGGTACGGATTATACAACACATTCACAACGTGACCCTGATACACTCTGCTCTGTTTATCGGTTTCAACATGAGACGGAAAAGGGTGGACAACATATTGAATATGTCTTGCTTAACTCAAGTTATAGTTAACAAGAAACTCATTAATACTTTTTATGCAGTTTTTGCCGCGGTGAACTCTCACTATGTTCTCTTCCATAATATCAGCAAAATGCAGCTTGTGATATTGAGGTTTAATTGAAATATTAATGGATGTTCTTCAATATTTAATACAATTGCCTGTGAAAAATCACTATTTGCTACCTTGTGACATTAACGCCTGTATGTAATATTAATAGAAGTCTTCCATTGTTCAATACAGTTGCTTTTGACTGAAAGGAGAATTTATTATATTCATCCTTTCCACCAGATTGCAATTTGACTTCCAAATTATAACGAATATCATTGATGGTAGCTAATTACATTTTCAGGTATTAACACATGTTAAATTAAATTTATGGAATGCAAAACAATGCAGCACGTCTCTTGATTGTGCTGTCGATTCTAGTGCTTTATTTTTTTATCTCAACAAATCTCCATTCAACAACTGCTTTCTGAAAATTTAAAAATAACTCATCATTTGACTGTAACGTTTGATTAAATTTGTTAATGCATTTAAAAAACTAAACCAAAAATTTTTTGTTGAAACTTTTTTTGAGTGTAACACTAGCTAAATAAATGTCCTATTCCAGCTATCAAAGCTCTCTGAAATTGTTAATTTTTTTAAAAAAAATAACTTACTTTTAAACCATCGAATTCCTTTGATGGGATAACCACCATGGGGACATCGAATGGTCAGATCTTCACCAGATACTGCGGTCACATTTCTCATGGCTCGCACGAAAGGTGGACCATAGATATTGAGTCGAGCGGCATGGAACGTGGTACCAACATCATTCTCTCCTTGGCAACGATATTCCCCACTGTCTTCCACTCTTGCCTCAGTTATGTTGAGGATGCCAGTGACGTGGCCCAAGTCCCCAATCTTATCCACGGCTGTCACGCGTGGTCCTTGATCTATTGGAATATCATCCAGAAACCACGTGATTCGTGGTATTGGATTTCCTGTGGTGACACACTTTAAGGAGATGGTATCACCCGAATGTGCGGTATGTTCAGGGAAGGCAGATATGAGTGTTGGTGGCACATCTGAAATGATATAACACCCAGTTATTCAACTAATAATATAACATCTGATTGTTCAAATTAATGATAAACATGTCAGTGTATACAAAAAAATAAGATATACATTTCTAGAAAATCGTATAAATGATATGAAGCAATGAACCAATTTGAAAAGTTTCTTACTTCCTTCATGTTTATTAGTAATTAAAAATATAGGTTTTCAACAAATTATTTCAAAATTGGTATCAGACGATTCCGATATTAGCTGTTACGAGCAATTTGCAGTTTTTAAATATCAATAAATCTTATTTACAAAAATAACTAATATTAAAAGATTCATTTGAAAAATAATATGCAAAAAATATAACAATGACAGGGAATAAATAATTACCTTAAAATTTAAGCTTGAGTTCACATTTTTAATAATGTTATGTGTTGCTTCTTAGCTAATAGTTAATTGTATCTCAATTAAAATTGCGTTCATACATGTCGTGTTTCCGAGTAATATCAAGGCATTTTGAGAAAACGATTTTTATTCAACGAAAATAATTTGGCATCTGCTTGCTAAGAGAGAAACGGACAGGCGTTAAGTATCAGAGTCTGCGGCCACTCAGGTAGATGTTTATCAAGTACACTTCTTATTGAAGAGGTATATTTGAAAGTTAAGCATGGCGTACGAGGTAATAAAAATTGATGGTCGAAGAGAAAAGTTCTGTTTAGGGCCATGTATTCTTCAAGAGGCAGAAGTGAGTAATAAATTTAATACCTGAAGATATAACGGAATATAAAAGTTAAAAGTGGTCTAGAAATTTAATTTTAGATCTAATTTAGTTATGCTTGCATATATCTTTATTGTAATATATTCAATTATATATTTGCGTAATTTGAAATAAATATACTTTGGATTAAACCGAAGAAACTGCCGAAGAAAATTGACACGATTTTCTCCCCATTTGCACCGTTTTTTTCCATAGGAGTGCGTCTGTTGCGTATTAGGGGGGGGGAGAATATTCATTAATAATTAAACCTTTCTCTGAAATAAGTAAATCTTTCCCAAATACTGTCCCTGTCATTGTATTGCATTTTGAAGCCTTCCGAATGGTTTCACGGACGGTAGCGCAATGCAAAGTTTCGTAAGGCGGAAAGGCGTATTTCTATGCCAAGTTAAGGGTCGTAGAGGTGTTAACTTCCTCTCGGAAAATACAAACATTCAAAACGATATAATTTTTTGAAATTAAAATTCAATAATTCGAATATTTTACACATTATTTATAATGGAATGAGGTTTCAAAAAAGTACGAAATGTTTAAAATATATAATCATTTTTTAAAAAATTATAAGCATATAAAATTAAGAAAAAATTTGTAATAAATATTAAGTACATTTTACGTTGAACATGCTATTTTCTAAAATAGTAGCTTTTGATGTTTAAAACTATAGAATTATGAAATGTGTACACTTTCTAAGCCCTACCTAATTTTATTATCTTTTAAATTTCAAAATATTTAAAAAAAATATTGAAATTAAATTTTTTTAATGTTTTTTTTAAAATTTATTATTTTATTTATATAAAAATAGCTTCAGTGTAATAAGGATAAATATAACTTTATAAATCAACTTATTGCTCGTAGTTAGAGCTACTATTTTAGAAAATGAGATGCGCAATGTAAAACTTAATATTTCTTATAGAAATGTTTTATATTTTCATATGCTTATAGTTTTTTAAATTGTGATTATATTTTTAAAATTTTTCACTTTTTTGAAGCCTTATTCCTTTATAAATAAGATGTCAAAGACTCTAATTATTTAATTTTAATTTCAAAGAATTACATCTATTTGAAAATTGCTTCTATTTTCAGTTCCCGAGAAGAAGTTAACACCCTTGAGGTTAAATTCTGATTTCTTTAAAAGAAATTAAATTTTTATCATTACGTTCATAACTCTTTGTTTTGTGGTTGAATAAAAAGTATATAATGTATTAATGTAATAATAAAAGAAAACAGCCTGAAATACTTTTTGGAATTTTGAAACCTTTTGATTTTTGTATTTACAAAGTATATTAATAATTATTAACTATTTAAACATGCTTTTTATTAAGATCTTTCGAGGATTATAATTATTCCGGGGATTATAATCTTGTTTAGAATTATTTATTATTTTGTTTTAATGATTTTGCATCGCATTTACCATCAAATTCATTCTAAAGTCGGTAAATAATGTTTAAATGACTATCCTAACTATACCATTCTGTTACCTTTATAGAACTAATATATCTAGATTTTTCACAATTTTGGGATATAAAAATATGTAAGCATTTGAATATTATATCATTATTCCTATCCAGTTAAAATCGATTGCGATAAGGAAAAAGGAATAAAAACTGCCTTCTTTCATCCTTCTAAATGCTTGCCTGGCAATGATTGATGCGATGTCCCATTTCAGAACTTGAAAAGCGACTAATTAAAAAAGTTCAGAATCAAATAATGTTCTCCAAAAGTTTGGAAATTGAAGCACATAAACCATAACGATGACAATGAAGGAAAAGGGAATTGAGAATGCATTTGCATTCCCCAAATATAAAAAATAAAGTAGTAATTTTATCTCTAAGCAAACTAAAACTTTATAAAAAAAATATATGTGCAGAATGAATCGCATTTAAAAAACGTTAGTATTATTGCAATGCTTATACTTTGACAACACTTTACTACGCGAAAATTTGCAAATAAACTCCAACATTAAATTTTAATTAATCAAATGATAAATATCCACCTAATGCATACATTAAAATTAAAAACAATAACAATTCTCTTTCTTTCTAATCTATGAATTAATATGTATTTTTAAGTTAAGGTTCGATTTTGGAGTATAGGTTAAAAATGTAAAAAAAAAGGTTCTAAAATATATATATATATAAACAAGTTACAATAGTTTTCAATCGATCGTAATCATCAATGATTTTCAAGAACTGATATGTATCACAATAAAAATACTTGCGATGATTGAGACTTATATTTTATCTTTTTCTCGCACCACATACATGCTTTTATCTTTAAGCAAGGAATGCATAAAGATTCATAGTAAAGATAAAGGTACATAGTTCACAAAGGGATTGTTTTAACATAAAACTAAATATTCTGATTTTTATATTTTGTTCTAAACTATAATGATTAAACATACGAGACAATAAGACATTTTATACTCAATGAAAATGAACTTTATTGTACAAGTTTTTCTGTGTTAATATACTATTACACACACATAAATGCATTTCACATTATTTTTCCCCAAAATCATACTTTTATGTTTAATAATTCAAATTGAATGTTTTACATTTATGTTATTAAGATCTTTATAGATTTCATCATAAAAATATTTGTTCCTATAATTTTTACTAAACATGAAATATAGGGATCTAAATAATTCATTCGATAAGCAAAACAAGCGTTTTATATTACCAGTGAAGCTGTCAGAAGTTTTTTATGCAGTAATAATTTGTTGTTTAAATGTTCCATAAGAGTGTCTGATCATTATATGTTGTCAACTGGCTCCGAACAATAATTTTAATAATCATTTCTTTATTTAGTATACTTTCGATGCATGGGAATATGTAAAAAATTATCTCATCCTATATGGCAGGTGATTGCTTCTTTTGATTCGACATTTAAGACACATTTTAATACATATCAATATGAAATTTAAAAAAAAATTATAAAAAGAAATTAGCTTTATCGTTTTTTACTAGTTACGTTTGTAGAAAGGGTATACTGGAACAGCACAAAGGTATTCGACGAAACTTCTTGCGTGCCCGCACAATTGCAAAAACTATAAACTATATATATATATATATATAGCACCTTATTTTATTTTCAATAATTCTACTCCATATCACGAGAGTTATTTAAAATCTAATGAAATTTAACGTTAGGAGATTGTATAGTTTTTTAGACATTCTTTTCGTTGAATGAGAGTTTAAATCCAAAGACCTCTTACAGTTTCTATAACATAAGTGATTCCTTTATTCACAGACCCCTTTTTTATGAACAATGTTCTCCTGATAAATTAAACATATTCTTATTCAAATTCAGTATGATACGTTAAATTCACAAATTACCTGTATATATATATGCAGGGTTTTCGATCAAATATATATTGTAGTTACAATTTGTAATATTTTTATAACAAAAAAAAATATCGCAAAAAGTAGGAAACTCATTTAATGGTAGTAAAGACATTTTGAAACAAACTTACAAAATATGTGCCAATCAGCACAACGCATTTCTTTTAAAAATCGTATTCAGGCATTGCATAGTAAAAAAGTTTTATATAGTTGAAAGGCATATAGGCATAAAGGCATAGTTGAGGCAATAGTTGAAAGTAAAATGTTGCAGAAAAAATATTATTTTCTTCAGGAAACTTAAGTATTGTAATAAATTTAGGTTGGAGTTTCTCCTCACATTATTCTAAGCAGAAAATAACATATTTACGTAAAAATATACTTTATTGTTTAATTTCTAATAAAAGACCTATACTGCCCATTTTATGCAAACTAACTCTTAGGAATGAAAAAATATAGAAATAGCTCTAAATATGTCTTGAACTTATTTCATAAGATGATTTTATTTAGTTCTGCATAAAAACACATTCCTTTCGTTTCCCGTCAAGAATAACATAATTCATTAATATTAATAAGCAAGTAAATATATTACAAGAGACCTGGAATATAATGCTATAAATAGTGTAGTAGTACTTCACGATAAATTTTTAAGGGACATTACTCAGATTGTTTTTGCTTACCTGAGAGGTCAAGGGCTTTGTTGAAACGTAATAAATCTTAATATAGAGTTCTCATTTTTCATGCGTTTTCAGCTTATTTAAATACAAGACAACATATTCGGAAATCTTTTTTTTGAAAACAATTTCGAGGCTTCTAGAACTGTAACGTAAGTTTGTAATACCCTTCCCGTCTACCCTGTGACCCAGCTATAGGTGAGGGATGATTCGACGTGATAATTTCCAATTATTTTATTTAACACTTTAATCGACTCAAACACAATTCAATGCAACATAATAAATAGGATGTTCCAATCAGTCAACAGAGGGAGGGGACGAGAATCGAGTTTTGGGAGAATATCATCTAATAAATCAACCACTTTAAAATAAGTGATCTACTACCTCAATTTTACTTTACACAATGTAGATGTGTAATTATTGGCCACTTAACCTCTTCAATACTTTAAATACCAAACGTAATATGAAGGTGACAATACCTGAACTGTAGGAAGTCTTCCAATTAACTAAGGTTTAATCTTTCAATTTCTTTATCAATATCAACTTCCTGTCTTCAATCTCTCACAAAGCTTTTTTCTAACCTTTTGTGGTATTCTTCACCTTGTATCTCACTTGTCACCTTTAGTTAATTAACCTTCTAACTTTCTATTATCTATCCTTCACTTTCTAACCCTTTAGTAAGCGAACATGAACTATATAAAAAACTTAATTTGCATATCACACCTTCTTTTAGGAAAAGAATGATGCTTTTTGATAGCCCTAAAGAATCCCCAAGAGGATTAGTGTAAGAACGCGTATAGATCCGTCACAAGTTTAATATACAAAAAAAAAAATAAGTTTTTCAGTGTGACTAAAAATCAACCTTTTTATTCTTATATAATTAAGTATTTAGAATCCTAAAAACTAATTTTCTTGTGCCTGAAACCTTTTTTTTTTTTACAATTCTAAGAAAACTTGAAGAATTTTAATTCGAGAGTTTAAATTAAACAATGTCCTCATTTTGTGAATTGTAACAGTTGCAATTAAAAACCAAGGTTTAAATTGCAACTGTTACACATCTCATCTCATCGTTTATTTATTTTTAACAGATTTACGTTGAGCATGCTCTGCGCTCAAATGCAAAAATACAAATGAGGGAATTATATTGTTCATTTAAATACACACGGGAAAACAGAAAAAAAATATATAAATCACGTGTTCAAGTGAAGGGAAATAGAAGTTATTTTTAAAAATTAAATTTTTTAGGGAAAGTTTCAACGAATCAATAAGGTATGTTTTAGCTATTAATATATTCTTTTATTCGGAGTCGCTGATAAATTTGTATAAATTCAAGGTCTGGGTTTAATCCCTTAACAAAATACAGAATGAGACTTAGCGTTTTCGAACTATGGTATTCATAATTATGGTTAAGAGAAAAAAATATGATTAAAATTTTAAGTTATAGGTTATCTTTATCTCCCTCTCTCACACACACATGTGGCATATATACTCTCATATATATATATATTAACAAGGGGTGCTTATATATATATATTAAAGATAATGATTTTGAGACGACGAATTTTATATCTATAATAGTAAATTATAATGGAAATTCAGGCAATTTTTTTTGTGTGCACAATACATTATTCTTTCAAAATAATAAGGGTCATTGGTTTCCGTTACAAAGAGTCTATGTAAGGAATTGATTTTTGTTACAAATTTTGCTGAAGAAAATCATTATTTTTAGTCAGAAGATAAAATATTGGTTTCTGCATAATCTGCAAATATATCGAATTAACGTGGGAACAGTTTCCTAAACAAGAACAAGAAAGAATTTATTTCCCATTTAGGGACTAATGCGGGCAAACCCGTCTGTGCAATGGATATGTGAAAAAAATATAAATTCAATAGCATAACAATTGATTTATAAAATTTAATGGTATGCAAGTTTGAAAAAATTCAATATATTGCATAGAATTTTTGAAAGAGAAAAAAGTTTGACAGTAATTTTTTAACATAAAAATACTGATAAGGTTCAGAAAAGAGATAGATTAATTATGGTTGGTAAAATATTCAATAAGTAATCGAGTAGGGTGAAGAAAATATGCGATTAAAAGCTTCCCAAATTTAAATATTTATATAGACTATATCTAGTAGAACTAGAGAGAGATCTAATATAAATACAGTTTTTTTAAAAAATATACAAAATTCAAGAACAATTACCATTAACCTCTTAATTGTGTAAAATAACCTGAATTAACCTATGAGTAGAGCAATTAAATATTGATAGTTATAAATATTTCAAATTCATGTGAATAAAAATTTAGGCAGATTACAAAGCTTATCTACTCTATTTTTCCACGTAACCCTCTTTTATTTCATATCTGTAAGTGTTAGAAATGGGTTATCATCGTTTATGATAAAATTTCTATTGGATGTTAAGTAATTTTAACTCTTTCTTATACCTTCTCTAAACATCTAACGATGAACATGTTCGTGAGATAATGATTGGAGACATTTGAGTGTTACCAGATTTAATATACTTCAGATCAGCCACTTAAAATAACAGG
>BMAO01010712.1:0-18705 GCA_019973975.1 Trichonephila clavata
CAATTCTATGGTTAAACAGTTATCAAAAAATTATATTTAGATGCAAAAGAGCGGTAGAATTACTTCAAATGATATTAAAACTTAATAGTAATTTTAATGCAAAATCTATTTAGTATTGTTATTAAATTACCCGAAGATTATATATACAATTACATGATTTTGAAATACAGAAAGGGTTCTATAAATCATGTTTTTGAATGTATTATTTCACATTTTAATATGAATAAGCTCTTTTTTAAATCCTTAATAGGTGTCCATGAAGCAATTGGTAATGTTATATCTTTGTCTGTGAAGAACGCTAAATATTTAAGAGTATTGGTCTTATAAACTCAACAAAAACCAGCAAAGGTATTGAAATTTAATCTTTGTCATTTTTAAATGTAATTCTGCCATATGTTTAAATACATTTATGAATTGATTTTTAGTAGAAATTTCGAATATATCCTTAAAAAAATTCTTATCCATATTATTTAAATGTATTGAAAACCATTCTTAACCGTTTAATGTAGACTGTTTGGATTGCTGTTAAAATATTTAAATATAATTTATGATAAAAGAGCAGACTTTAATTTTAACCTTAAAGTTATTTTTTGCATCGGTAACCTCCACACCTCAATTTACAGAAACGTCCTCCTTAATTACAAATAAATTATGTTCGATTTACTAATCCAACAGAAACATTTCACAATCACAAATGTTTTATTAATATTGTTAAGAACATAATTATTTTGCCAACTTGCTATGTACATATATTTTTATGAATGATGTAAATAATAGATTATCATAATTTGAAATTCTTCTCATTTCGATTATATACTTTCTGTCTTTTTAAAAATAATTTTCAACGTGTTATACAGATGGTGTCATTGTCCTCTATCTGTATTGATTGTTATTTAGATTTAGTTATTATCTTGTTAATTGTCATTTCAAACACTGTGTAATATTTTCATCTTTCTTAATTGCATTATTTTTGCTTCTATTTCATTTAATGTGATATTCTTTAAAAAATAGTTTTGCTTTTAACTAGCTTACTCTTTGATTATATATGTAAATCTCTGACCTAAAGGATTTTCAATATTAGTTTTTATAATTTTTCTCTTCTTTTAAAAATAAATATAATTTTTTAGTGTTGAAATGAAAGTTCAAAATTTGTTTATGAATATGAAACAGTTTAACCTTACTTCCCTGCTCTAAGTCAGCAAATTTTAAAATAGAAATATATTTATACATAAATATTTTGTTATGTAAGTTTATCATAATCTTTGCATTTAAATCTACGTTTATATTTTAAAGAAATAGGGGAAAATACAATGCAAAAAAATCACTTGACCATGTAAAGGAAAACGTCAGATATTCTTTAAAATTACATCAGTGTTTAGATGAAAGATTTAACAGCTTAGTAAGGCATGTCCCCAGCTATTAATATACTTTTACAAAGAATCGCCAATAAACTTGCTATTTTGTAGCATAACAATATATAACAATGGATTTGATAATCAAGAAATTAAAACTAAATAAATATAAGTAAACATACATAAATTCAATTTGACCAAAATGGAAAACTATAATATTTTACATAGCTGCAACATAGGAGAAGTACAGTTAAGCTTGCTCTGAAGGAACTTAACCTTCATTTTAAGCCTAATGAAGTTAAGCCTAATAACACACATCACGTGCAATTCTATAATACTCTAACAAACAATTAATCTAATAGGAATAGCTATTGTAAAATCTTTCTATATTATTGTTTTAGAATTTGTTACGAAATATGTTCAGATGAAATCCATTAAATATTAAAATAGGTTTATATTCCCTAAACAATTTAATCATCGCCTTCAAATCGAAATATAAGGGAAAAAAACATGCACCATCTTCAAGCAAACAGCCTACTTCAAAAAATGTACGTAAAACGTTAAAATGAGATTAAGGGTTGAAATATTCTTGTAAATAGAAAATTAAAATTAACCTTCTCAAGAACAGTTACGTAAACATCGCTAAATTGTTAATCCCAGAAGAAATTAGCTCAATTAAAAATATCAATTTATTTTTTCTATTTTGTTCAAAAATTCCATTTGAATAATAAGGTTGGAAGTGCAATTCATTCAGAAACATCCATAGCTGCATAAAGCTGTTGGAAATGTGAATGCAATCTCAATAGATGCAAATAGAATGTTTCTAAAATTTTCGCGCAAATTTAATTCATATTTAGAGACTAAGCTTTCATTATTCGTGTTTCTCATTAAATTGGAGGTAATTATGAAAAGCGAACTAATGTCTTTCTTACGATGTTCATAGTATATGCTTATTTTTTTAAGGTTTTCTTTCAAAGATGAACCGAAATTTGTCCTTTTCAGTTGGTTCTCTATCTCTCTTTTAGGTATAAAAAATAATAGCACGTAAATGTGCTTACACATACGTATATACATAAATATATCTATATGTTTTTCAGAATCTACAATTAACTTCCTCATGAGTATGGCACTGGACCATGCTGTAGGACCTTTCTACGCTTATATCATCGATCTTTGGAGAAACCAGGTGTATGATGGATCCATTAAAGAAAATGAACTCAACAAGAAATACTGGAAATATAGGTATATATTTAAGGATAATATTAGAAAGTGTGTAATATTAAAAAGGGATGTTTTGGGAAAAGGGTTTGAACTTTTGTAAAAACTTGATTTTAAGATGGACTATGATTTTTTTTATTCAAGACGTATAAAATAATTCCTGAGCCTTCTTGAGCATCACACGGGGCCTACAGAAGTAAGTAAACCAATCAAATTAAGAAATAAAATAAATGATATCTAAACAAAAGCTACGAAAGAAATGAAAATATGAAATCAAACAATAAGTTAGAAAGTTTGTAAAGTACATTACAAACTTAAACAACAATTTAATCGCTCCCACTAAAACATATCTTCTAGTGCCCAATTTTCATTCCAAACTCGATCTAACACCACTTATGGACCCACTACAGGAGATTTTCTGTAGGCAGAACTGTCCGAAATTGGCAGCCGCTGTAGATTCCTGTAGCAGCAGTAATAGTTGGTAGAATTCAGTGTTTATTTTTTTTTTACAACTCATAGACACGAGAACAACAACAAGCAATTCAGTAACCCAACAAATGTAGTGAACTAACATAAAAAATGACGTTATAAAACCAGAACAATGAAAACAAATTACGAAATCAAATCAATGAAGTTACAAAACAATGGTAATATAATGCAAAACAATGCTATGCTTGCTTGGAACAAGAGAAAACAAATTTGGAGGCCAGGAGATTTTAAGAGCATGCAGTTTCACCACTTCACACCTTTTATTTGCTTTTTTGATTTTGAACAAATAAAGATAAGATGCCCAACACTTTGCTCACTACTAACATCACAGTCACAAAATTAGGAAGGACACAGGTTAAATCTTTTGAAATACACAATAAAATTATCATGGCTAGTATGGAGTTGCGTGATTTTAAAATTTGGAAATAATTCATTACGAGACAATCTTTGTGGAGATGGTGGGAAAAACTCTTTTGTCAGTAAAATGTTAGCTGATGGAGAGTGACAGCATTTTTTCAGTTTATTTTTCTTGTAAAATTGTTTTGGAATATTAACTGATATGTCAATCTCACGCTTGCTTGTGAAATTATTCAATAAATCAGCCCTTTTATTTAAACATTATAGTATCACCTGAAACAAAAAGAAAATACATGGAAATAAAATGCTAAACGCTTTCTTATTCTCCGGCATCTATCATGCCACACGTTGCTCAACTGAACTCACATTCTGTCAAACATGAGTAGAAATTGCGCTGATAAAAAAAAAGAAAAAACCTAGAACATTCACTTTTAGAAAACCATTCTATCCTTCGGGTGTTACAGTTCTCTAACATCTAAGAGGCATGTCATACGTTACATTAATAAATCCTCATAGCCAAAAAGCATGTACGAAGTGGGACAGCTACTGGCTTTTACAGTCAGAGAATGAATATAATTTGATTAGATAAACACGCATGTTTTTATCTATATCCATCTTAAAATTTGCATTTTGATAGCCGAATTTCCTCAATTATGCTTTAAAATTATGAATCCCCATAATAGAAGGATAAATATGAATAATATTTGCGCCAAGGCAACGTTTCTCAACCTCTAGAGGGGGGACAACAATACATGAGGGACAGGGGGGCGAACATATCGGAAAGTCGAAAATAAAAGATTATTTTAAAATATTATTAGTTTACTTAAAGGAAACAAACAAATAAACTCTGATATAAAAAATGAAATCCACCTATACATTGATACAATAAACTTATAAATATTGATTATGGTAAGTGTTGTCACATTGATTTAGATAATTAATTTAAAACTATATATTAAATTAAGACTAATTTAATAATCACCTATGATACCATGGGCGTGTCACGCTACCTCTGAACGATAAAACTCGGGGAATGAAGTCAGAACGGCCCCGATCTGGATTCTCTGGTGAATCAAAACGCTGTACATGCTTAGTGGTAAGTGTTGACCACCTGCTCCCACTGTTTCTCAGTTGAGCGGCGTTTGTGTTTCATGTAAGACTTGTTTTACAAAGTGCTTGTTCAGTGCGTTTGTTCTTAACTGAGAGCGGGGTAATGAAGAAACAAAAGATCAATTGAAAGTTTTGTTTTAAACTTTGCAAGACACCGAAAGAAACGTGTACGATGCTGGTATGTGTTCATGAAGATCAAACACTTTCCTTGAAGTGTATATACGAGTGGTTTTTTCCGTTTTGAGAAAGCCGGAAAAGTGTTTCTGGCAAAACCCGTACTGGAAGACCGGCAACCTCCGTCAGTGATGGAAAACATTAAGAAAGAGAGGAAATTAATCACGAAAGACCGTCGATTACCTGTGCACATGATAGCTGATAAACTGCATATTAATCGTGAATCCGTTAGTCAAATATTTAGGGAAGAGAAAAAATGTGGTCGATACGGTTCATGTTTTACTGTTCACAACACTGCTCACCCTCACACAGCCAATACCGTCAAACAGTTCCTGGCAACAAAAAAAAAAGGGGGGGGGTGCAAAACGAACATCCGCCATACTCGTCAGATCTCAATTCTCCAGATTTCTTCCTATTACTACGATTCAAACTCGCTTTTTGAAAGGAAAGATATTTGACAAAAATCCTGACATCCAACAAAATGTGACGTGGCTTTTGAACTCCATCAAAAAAATAAGACTTTTTGATAAGTTTCTAGAACATGTATAGCAGATCTCATTGGTGCATAGTTAAGGGAGGTGACTATTTTGAAAAAAAGTTAGGTTGCGTTCGTTAATATGTTATTTATATTAATATTACAGGACTTTTCACCAAAGTTTATTGTTAGAGGTTGTATATAAAATTATATACAAGATTTAGTACTTATCTTGATAGTCTGTACGGTTTATAAATGAAATCTTATTATAGCCTTGGTGCCAAAGTGCATTATATATTTGAATTCAATACATTGTTGTTGTATGTAGGGGGGCGTGATGAAAACTATGATTAAAAATCAATCTCAAATATTAAAAGTCTTAGAAGCACTGCGCTAAAGTTAAATAAATAAATACTTTATTTCAGGTTTTTTAGAATTAGTGTTTTAAATGTTTTCATAAGAAGGTGATTACATTAGCGCTGAATGTAAATGGTTGCTTCTATGTAATATTGTTCACTATAAATATGTAGATGTTTAATTATTATACTTCTTAAGTTAAGAATTTTTCACATAGATTGCAGTATCAAGGTGTTTGCCCACCCGTCAGAAGATCGGAAAAGAATTTTGATATCGGGGCTAAATACCACATTGCAGCTGGCGTAGAGTATTGGAGGTAAGTTGAAAGTATCATGAATGGTTTTATACAGAAAAAAAAAACTTGATGAACACAGAATAGATCCTTTTCAGTACCTCTACATTTTGTTGAAGGCTCTATTATGTATAATTAACTAATGATTCCACATTTTTTAGAAAATATAGAATTTCCCATTATTTCTTAGCTGTAATATCTCGTTGCTGAATTAAATGTGGCTAATTAGAAAAAATCGTTCTATATTTAAACCATTGCAAAACTGTACGGATAACGTCTACTGCACAACCCATTTCATTCTCTCCATATACTTATAAAATTAACGGCCGCGGTACCCCAGTGGTTACGGCTACATATCAACACGTACAGTGCCACTGATGACCCGTAGTTTATCGAAACTGATTCACGAAAAATATATCAAAAGTCAAAGCCCTTCTGTTGGCGTAGTACAGTAGTTTGGAAAAGAAATGGATTTTCAGTTCAAATGTCGGACTCGCCATTTAACTGAGGTTCAGAATTACGAAGTCCCCTACCAAAAACCCCCGTGCAGCCTTGCAATGCACCGTTAATATAATTATCACACACTTTGAATAAAGCCTACTGTTTAAATCCTGCTTGGACAACTGTCTGGTTAACCCCTTCTGGATGAAAGTCCTACCGGTGAGCCGGCATGAAACACCGTCCCCAGCCTAGCTTCCCGACGTTCAGCCAATCACCTGCAATTTTTTTAAGCTCAGTTTTTTTGCAATATATGACATTCTATGTCCATAAGATTTGAGATGCATGGAGATGTGACCTTCTACTCGAAATGAAAGAAATAATACTCACATGCACATGGTTTTTGTTTTATAAATATAAGGTGAAAGGAATGTTTCCGAATTTAGTGCTTTATGACTGCTCTTGAAATGAACATGTGGTTTTTGTTTATAGTGAAGATGAGATATTTATTTTCACTAAAGCATTTGATTTGGGTTTGCAGTCTAATTTTTTATGGAAAATTAGATCTAGTAGACAAAAATTGTCTTTTTTTCCTTATTTTTTCTTAGAAGGTCGACTTTTACAAATGCTTACAGTAAAATGTTTTAAAACTTGTACTTAAACAGAAAATGACTAAAATAAATAAATTATATTAATACGAAATATATATAAAGCATATGCCGTTCGTATAATATACAGAACAATATTAAACAACGCGTTTATATTTCGGTATTTTTATGGATTTAGGCTTAACTGCACAAAACCCTCCGGCCTGTGAGTGACACTCGCGAAAGAAACACCCATCCACGGCGGTACGCTCGCGTTTGCGTCCTTCTTCGTGAAAGGATTAATTCTAACATGATCAGATTTGTGGCACATTTTGACGGATTGATCAACAAACTCTTTTTTGAATTAGAAGACTTTTCTTTATTTTCCTTACCTTTACAATATATGTTTCCTTTTCTAAATTTCCCTAATCTTCGATGACATTTTTGGGGGCTTATAATTGCTTCCTCCACTTTAACGTGAAAGTATTATAAGGCATATTACAACTTTATTAATCTCATACACCAAGTAATATTTCATATGCTCTCAAATGCCATAATCAGGACAGCGCACAAAGGATAGAGTTTTGCGGTAAGCCGTTGAAAGATTACATCTCTGAGGCCTTAAAGACAGGGCACTGTAAATCGTCATTAAGACTGAAAAATGTCTCACTGGCTTTTCAGAATATATATAATACGGGAAAAAATGTTTCTGTAATTTGTACTTAACGGGTGCTTATATAATAAAAACAGGTGGGTGCAAGACCCGTATAGCAATATCAAATACAAGTAGGCCACGCACATTCTTCTCCCTGCCTCAAAAAAAAAGATACTGTGACTCATCTGAAAAGAAGACTAAATGCAAATTCCGTATCCGTCTCTATAAATGCCCGCAAAATCAATAGATCATTTATTAACCCCTTAAGCGTGTTAGACATTTGGAAAAGATCCATGCAGAAATTTATTTTAGGATCCGAATTCTTATGGTGTCCTTAAGTTTTTCCAACCCCGCGCCATGACCTCAAGTAAACAAAATGATTCGAACCCGACTTTTTTGTGAGTTTCGTGATTTCTAGTTGGCAACAACTGCAATGCAAATTTAACTATTTTATACTTGGCTTGTGTAAGTATTAAGGACTCCGAAGATGGTTGAGATATGATCGTGGGTTTCAGAAGGAATGTGAGAAGTGGCTTAAGCTCTTCGACGGAAAACATATTTGACGTATGCAACTGGTTTGTTGCTTTGCTTTTTTAAGATGTTTCGATCAGTTCTATTAGATGTTAGACAGTAGAAGGTAAGGTTCGAATCGGTTGACCAAAGTCTGGTAATGTTATTTTTCTGTGTGAACTATGTTTTTAACATTCAACTTATTATTTTGATTGCACCAGTAACGAGTGCATTGACTTTATACTTACTTAAACAATAAAAGATATATTTAATCAAACTGCTTTCATATTTATGCCTCCTCGACATAAAATTTCGCTGTCAAACTTTGCTAAAGTTTGGGTTAGTTTACCCTGAAGAATATAACAAAGCGGTTTGCCCGTACAACTTACAAGCTACAGAAAGTTGGTCGCAAATGGATCCCCCGTATGAAAAATGCCGTACCCTTTCAAAATATGAAGTATTATTTGATTTTTTGCTTTTGTATCACCATTAAAAAACGCCTATACCACCATTGGAAAATACCTATACAAGAACAATCCGGAATACAAAAATTTTACTAAGAAAAATTCTTCTAAGAGTTTAATGAAATATGTGAAGCCTGTTGTTATTATTTGACTGAGAATTTAACACATAAAACTGACTAATTTAAATGCATACGCTTAATTAAAAAATATTTTAAAAAACAAACCAACATTTTTCACCTTAAAAAAGCTGATTTATGAGTTTTTCATCATGTATATGATGTTTTAAGTGTGTAATAAAGAAAATAGCTTATGTCTTTGTTATTCATTTTGTAATTTTTCTCTCTGAGTTGTTTTCATATTCACAATATATCTCCATTAACCCTTTAAGCGGTTTGCCCGTACTATTAACGGGCTATCAAAAATTGGCTGCAACTGAATTGCCCATACGCTTTTTGGGCACTTTTATTTTCTTTCTTTCTTTGATTTACGCTTGTTTTTAATTCTTAAGGTGTATTATTTAATGCTAGTATTTTGAATAGGTGATGCAATTTGTATATGGTACCGAAATGCCTTTTGTCCCGCATTTCTTTTTTTGTGGTGAAGGCGGGTATTATTATGGTATTTAGTGACAAGCAATAAAAAAATGTGGCTTTTTTGAAGCATTTTATGTAAAAAAAAAAGGATTACTTAATGGGTTAAAACAACTATCAATGCCTTTTCCTATACATATCATAACAACGTTCTTATTTATATTAAACCAGAAATAATCTCTCAATTTCGATGTAAAATACCTAGGGTTGAAATAGAGCTCACAAGGCAAAATGCCCAAAAGGGTCCCTTACACAACATAATTTAAAAACATCTGATCTGGAAGGATCTGTGTGAGAGAACTTTTTAACTGTAATTTCCATGTTCAATTCAATTATGAATTGTATTTGTGGGGGAAGACTACAATAGGTAAGATTTACCAGATAAGAGAATTAACTTTTGACTACCTATATGAGGATATATTTATTGGCCTCATTAATAACCAACGTGACTAGTCATAATACATCGTAATGATTTCGATTCTTCCTAATTCTTTTCCTTAATCTTAGTGGTCAATATTTTTAGCAGCAAGGGCACAGATTTATACAAATGAAGGATTTAACATAAGTAGGTTTTTGTGTTAATTTAATTCCCAAAATATATCTTACAATTAGAGGGTTCCTTACTTCATTATCTTCTAGTTTATCTTGAATCACCTAGACATAAACTTTTTTTTATACATTTAAATGTTGATATAACTTTTCACCTTTTGTTACGCAGGTATTTCGTGGCAAATATCCTCCAATTTCAGCTACATGAATACCTCTGTAGACAAACGGGACATAAGGGACCAGTCCATAATTGCACAATTTACAAGAAACGAAAAGCTGGAAAAAGGCTAGCGTAAGTGTTCTAAAAAAATGTGCCACACATATATCTGATTATTTTAACTCTAAATATTTTTACATTTGTATATGTATACATTTTGTTATTATATTCATAGCAAAATACTTTTTTTTAAATTTTATAATGATTTATAAAATTATTTTTATTGATTTATAGCCTTAGGGCTGAAATTTAAATCTGAAGAGATATGTTTTATATTCTTAATCACTATTACTATTGTTTTAAAAGTGTTTCATGGGTATTATTATTTATCAAAAACAAATATTTAGAATAATCTGCGATGAAATGTGTGTTAAACAAATATATACTTAAACAACATGATTATAATTTAAAAGCCATAGAATTGCCGATATAGCCAGCAGTTACATATAATTAATTTCGACCAGCTTTGAGATTTCCCTCTTTGTGGTGCACACTTCTGTAAAAGTGCTTAAAGTTTCGCTGAGATTCATAACCTTACCTAGAGATACATTTTGTCCTGAACCACTGAATAAAGGTTCTTCAACCACTGAATGAAGTTTTCTTCAATCACTGAATGAAGGTTCTTCAATCACTGAATGAAGGTTCTTCAATCTCTGTATTTTACGGTGCTCTAATGTGTCAAGCAGTAGCATTTCATATACGAGGGATGTTTTTAAAGTATAAGTTTCGTCACTACTTTTGATAGATAAGATAGTACATCGGGTGAAACAAACACAATATAAAATTACATTTGATGATGGGTAAACGACGGAAAGAGCATCAGCGTCGGAGTATTACGCATTTGCAAAAAGTCAAACAGCAAAAAGCAGTAGAAAAGCATATTTTCCTTTTCAGAGTTTAATTTAAGGATTCTCATTGTACTGCCTAATTGCGACCTGTATATAACAAGTCATAATGATTTTATAATTATTCTTGAATTGGTTTTTCTGTTAACAAGAAAAGGTGGGATTAAACTAAGACTTTATCTAACTCTCCACACTTTAACAGCTGTACATTTTTTCTAATACTAAATCTAATCAATACAATTTAAGATACATACAAATGTAAATTCAGTTTAAATTTACAAAATTTGCAGAAATAGACGCCTAACTCGTCACATTTATTATTTTATAATATCGTTAATGTGTATTAAAATATTTTATTTAGGGCATAAAGTGCTTTAAGCATTTGATCCAACATTACTTTTATGACAAAATTTGTTCATTTTTTTGTAACGGAAAGCATGTTGAGGATAAATGAAACTATACTTAAAATTTTTACCCTACTATGCTCTTCGCACGCTATTTCCTTTTTTAAAAAATGCACCTGTTTGTGAAATAATTTGTATGTATGTGTGTGTGAGCTAACATCCAAGTAATTTCTTGAATTTAGAGTATTTATTTGAAATGATCTAGCAAATACATAAACTTCCATTATTTTTAAGTGGAATAAGGATGACCAAAACATTATTTTTTTTTCAAATGTAACCATACTAAGATTCTTCCTTCTTATATTCTAGAAACTATTTTTGAGCATGGTTAGGTATTACTTGAGTATTAGTATATTCAATAAGCATTAAATACTTACTTTTTAAGCATTGACCTTTCTTGTATCACCTAAAATGTTATTACAAAATATTAATTTATAACCTGAATTAAACTCTGAAAGCACATCTGTGCCCTTTAGAAAACTTCTGCGAATGGGAAAGTCACGATGTTGGAAAAGAGCATTGAAAGTGTTCTCAAGTAATAAAATTCAAAAATTGGATGGCAACGCTCTTTTGAGGTACTTCAATCCTCTTATGCTGTGGTTGAAAAAGCAAAATAAGAAGGAGCACAAAGGTTGGAGAATTAGTGATCCCATGATTTGTCCTGGAGTAGAAGATACTACAGAAAACACTGCTGCTACAAAATTTTCTACTACAAAAAGCTTGACAATAGGAACACGATCATTTACATCATCAACTATAGCTTCTTCAGGACGCCCCCAGACTGTATCAGCAACAGCTTCTAAAACATTTCCCTCGACCAAATCAACAAATCCTGCAACTGGAAAAGCAATTTCAACCCCAGAAGTAACAGTCACCGTCGAAGGAGCAACGATTCCGACAACTGGATCTACGGTTCCTGGCACGGGAGCAACAATTCCCAACGGATTTAAAAATCCAGCCTTCATAGCTGAACAACATGTATCAATATACACAGCTCCTCCTATTACTACACCTGAAAAATGGGCCACATTTATACCCTTTCCACCATTATCCAAATCACGTGGCAACACATCACCATTCGAATCCAGAGACACCCTATCAACGACTGAATCCGCAGACATTACATCAACGAAGCAGACATAAACGCAGACATTACATCAAACGGCAACATCATCCGCAATCGATCATCAAATCAGCGGTCGAATATAGAGTCATTAAATCAATGGCTGAATAAAGGGACATTACATATCAACGGCCGAATAAAGAGACATTACATCAACGGCCGAATCAACAGACAATTCAACAATGATCAAATAAATCAAAAGCTATTACAGTACTTTCGACAGAAAACGAATAATTACCTCAACAGAAAGTATTGGCACTTTAATAATAAATAAAACTGTTGTAAAGAGGCCCACATGAATGGCAAAAAATGTAAAAATTTTTTTTGTACATTTCCTAGATTCTTTTTAATTTCATTTTAAATTTTATCCAAAATAGTGAAGTTTCTATTGGCAATTTTTATGCGCGTCTTGATGACACTTTCTTAGTAAAGGAACATTACAATAAAATTTAAAGCACAATTCATCTTAAACTCATTATTGTGGATTCTGTTGCTACGAGATGATGTCCTCTCAGATTTTATTTAAAAATATGCCACAGTAAAAAATAATAAATGTACGAGGAAAGATTCAAAAATTCCCAGACTGAACCTATAACGTATAATGTTTTTGCAGTAGTAGGACTACGATAACGTTTTTGTATTACTGCGTTCTTCCCTGTTCGCGCATGCGCAGTGGGCACCGCTTGGTGGTGATTAAGGGTATTAAAAAACTAAGAGTGAGTTTTTCAGTGTGTGGGAGGGGGAGATCAGACGAGCTAGATCAAGAATTACGGTGCCCATCGCAGTGTTCCGACATACACCACAAGCAACAGAGAAATAAAGATGTTTGTCTACAACCTCGTCTGATTTCCTTAGAGAAACACATAGGGACCACTCCCCTTTTCTAAAAGTGTTTTGTACCAAATCAAGTGGTTGGTGCCTCGCAACGGTGTCGTATTTTGTAAGCAGATGCATTTTGTAACCGATGAATGAAAGATATGACGTTTGTGGAGCAGAGAATGAATATCAGGTTTTGTAGAATGCTACGAAGACTAACGAAATGTAGAAATATGAACACCACTGAAAACATAGAAAACGTTTCTGCGGCGGTACGTTAAAACAAGCTTCGAGCAACAACGGGGAGAAGACGAAAACAAATGTTTTGCCGCATGCTCATTACTCCCCTGATTTCTCCACCTGTGAATTCAGAATATTTCAAAAACATGCACATCGCTTTCAGGGTCGTCGATTCCAATCAGCAGATGAAATTAAAATGCACATTGCTGGTTGAATTAAAGGACAAGGCCAAAAATGGATTCCAGAAATGTTTGGATGACCTTTAAAAGCGTTGGCAAAAGTGTGTTGTGGCTTAAGGGTCTTATTTTTAGGGGGATGTGTTCCAGCTATTTAATTGGTAATATTTTTAAGTTATAGACTCATTCCGGGAACTTTTGAATCCTACCTCATATATATATATATATATATATATATATATATATATATATATATATATATATAGCAGTAAATAATTAAAAAGAAGACTAATAAATCCCAAGAATCTTAAGATCAGACCGGAAGAACCAAGAACATGGAACCATGACAAACCAAAAAAGAAAAATGTAGCTAGAGGGGAAAACTATTATGATTTCTATATATATATATATATATATATGTAATACGACGATATTCGTTGGAATGGATTCCTTAAACTGATATTGAAGAAACATTCTTGAGGCTAATTAAATCGGTTTTTTATACATCTTGAAAACATTTAAGCAAAACAAGGACGACACATAGATGTACGTAATCACAAACAGACACACACAATACACAAACACTAGCTGTAGCAGCTACATGATGACACGAGACGAGAAGCGAAAAGAAGTGCGTAACCGTGTGCTCTGAGTTTTTACATTGGTGGTGAAGGTCGTACGACGCGCGCGAGCAATTAGATTAAGATTAATATTATGCGCGCCTTAGATTACGATGAAGATTAGGCGCGCGAGCACTTAGATTACGACTAAGATTAGGCGCGCGAGCAATTAGATTAAGGTGCGAAAGAACTAGGAAATGATTTAACGTGGTACAGTTAAAGAGAGTTAGCAGAAGTCATTACATTTTCCCCCTCATAAATTCTAATACTCTATTTCGAAACGTATCTCTTTCTCAAGCATTAAAAACATGTTGGTTTATTACTGATTCTTTAGACCTTGAAATTTGATAGATTTATCGGCGATTCCAAGAAATATAGGATCATTAATGGTTTTCATGCGCTTTTAGTAATAGGGGTTAATATTCCCTAAACAATGATGTCATGTCTATAAATAACTAGTTATTCCCTTTACCTAGACACGTGACTGTATTTTTTACAATGTGTTTTCCCCGGTTCTTCCCTATATATAAATACTTGCTAATTGAATAATCCTTCTCTTGTATTTTCGTGGATCATTGTGGAGGGAAACTGCTTTGAAGAGGAATTCTCTATTATTTTCCCGGAACCTTCCACAGTAGTGTCGTAAGGCCGATGGTCTGCTCTTTCTACTAGAATAACTCTTCAAGAAATTTACATTGACATTTTGCTTTCACGGTAGGAAATCCTACCGACTTTACTGCAATATATTTACAGTAGGAAAATTTACATTTTAATTAGTAGTGATGAAATGTTCGTGGCCGAAAAATTAAAAAGAGGCTTGTTCGTTGATCACATTGTTTATTAGATACTAGCTTTCATTAGCCCAGTTTTTTAGGTGTATTCGTTTACACGAGGTAAAAACATTGATCCGTCAGTGTTAATTTACTTAACTATTATTTTAGATGCCATCATTGTTTACGGAATATTAACCGCTATACTGTAAGCGCATGAAAACCATTAATGATCCTATATTTCTTGGAATCGCCGATAAATCTATCAAATTTCAAGGTCTAAAGAATCAGTAATAAACCAACATGTTTTTTAATGCTTGAGAAAGAGATGCGTTTCGAATAGAGTATTAGAATTTATGAATTAGATTTATGAATAAAGATATTCGAATTAGGAGTTGATATTAATTTAAGTTATTTATATATATATATATATATATATATCGTAATAATGTTGGAATTTGAATTTATTTATATCTATATATAAGAATTTTTTTTGAATTGTATTTATCGTATAATATATTAGTTAGAGATAAATTTAATATATATTTAAATTTTAATAACTTTATAGACATTGTATTTAGCATGGATGCCCTGCTAATTTTATTTACAGCTATATTTCTGTCAGTTCTCAGTGTAATGACAATATGTAATAACAATAGCATTTTAATTAGTTGTACAGTTAATAGATAGATATCGCTACATGCTAATTAAATTAATAATAATATATTTATTTTAAAATTGCTTCTATATGTCTGGGTTGTGTACTTTTATTTTCTATATATTTCAAAACAATATTTAGAGATTTTAAATGTTAGACCTTATGTTATTTTATCATAATTTACTAATTTTATGCGTTACTAATAATCTCCTTTCTATCGCGTGAGAAAAATGATTATTGCTGTACTCCTGGTAAGTTTTTTCATCTATTTGTTTTTAGCATTGGTTTTAACATGTACTATTAATTATTATAGACTATAATTTATAGTTTTATATTAATAAATTGCGGTTTTATTCTCTGACACCTCTTAATTTCCTATACGGTCCAGAATATTGGCAAATGCAAGTGAAAATTGGCTAGCCGCCAAACTTTGTTTAAACCTGCAATCCTGGTTCCTAGGCCAGGATTTTTCCATAGTACTATTGTGGCTAATAATTATTAGCCACAATAGTACTATGGCAAGATAGTAAAAGATTATAATCTTTTACTATCTTGACTAGTTATCTTAGGTTATGAGATGGTATATATTAGGTTATTAATTATGAGATGCTCGCCGATTCTGATGGCATTTGGATCGATTACAATTCAATCCTCTAGCAAGTTTTACTAATAGATTTTTTGTAACCCTTAGAATAGCTTGGAAATCAGTTTTACATAAAAGGAAGTCTTATAAAGTAATGTTGATTTCATTTTCCTTTACGAAAAAATAAAAGAAATAAAGCAAAATCAGCAATGTAAGTTTTTTAGGCAATAAATTTATTAATATCTGAGTAAATTTAACTATGTAATGGATAAGAACAATTACTTTGACCTTTTTGGTTGAAGCATAAAAATATTAAAAATTGATAATTTAATGTATTTTAAATGTCCTATTATATTTTTGGCGAAATTCAGAAAGGCTATTAATTCACTGAAGTGCGTAGTAAATTCATTATTAAATCGTTGCATTCATAGAACTCGTAATTGCATAGTTATACTTAAATTTATTGTATTATTCCACAAATACATAACTTCCGTATTTTTTTCTAAAATTTTAGTTGTATTAAAAACCTAATTACATTGAACTTAAAACCAGAAATAAACTATAGAAATCATTATAATCAGCAGTGAACCGATTAAAAAAAATTCGTGATACAAAGCAAGACTTAGTTTTACCTTCTAGTAGAGTTGAAATGGTAACACAAACAACACGTATTTTTTGAAGGCCTAGTAAGGAAATAATTTGTGTTAGTGTGCGAGCTGTCATGATAATATTTTTTTGAACTAAGAATAATTGTTTGATATGTTACAGTAAATATCGCAAGCTCCTCTCATTTTTATTAAAAATAAAGATGTTTGAGTATGTGTTTAAGCAAACTGTTCTCGTTTCAAGTGCGTAACATACACAATAAATCTCCTTTCTTACATCAAAGATACTATTTTTTAAAATATGCTTTTATATTATTTAAGGAAAACTTTTATATTATTTAAAGTAATAATTACACTTCTTATTTAAGAATCAGATTTTTTTGGCTCACCTAAAATTAAATTCAAAAATATTACTTTTAATCTTCATTAATATCTCAGAGCACATCTCTGTCTTTTAGAAAGCTTCTACGAATGGGAAAGACACGATGCTGGAAAAACGCATTGAAAGTGTTCTCACGTAAGAAAATTCGCAAATTGGATGGCAATGCTCTTTTGAGATACTTCAATCCTCTTATGCTGTGGTTGAAAAAGCAGAATAAGAAGGCACAAAGGTTGGAGAATAAGCGATCCCATGATTTGTCCTGGACAAGAAGATTCGAAGAATATACTGCTGCTACAAAATTTTCTACAACAAAAAGCTTGATAACAGGAACACGGGCAACCAGACCATCAACTAAGGCTTCTTCAGAACGTACCTCACCTGGATCAGCAACAGTTTCTAAAAAAGTGCCCTTCCCAGGAGCAACAAAGCCCAGGAGCAACAAAGCCAGGAGCAAAGCCCAAAGAAGGAGTGACAAAGCCCAAAGAAGGAGTGACAAAGCCAAAGAAGGAGTGACAAAGCCCAAAGAAGGAGTAACAAAGCCCAAAGAAGGAGTGACAAAACCCAAAAAAGCAGTGACAAACCCAAAGAAGGAGCAACAAAGCCTGGAGGAGGAGCACAACCCCTATCAAAGAAGAAAAAACTCCTGGCACAAGAGCAGTAACCCAGCCAAAGGAACAACAGCTCCCGCCAAACAGATAAGGCCTCGCTACATCGACACAGATCTAATGTAGGGAACACTCCTACCTTCACCGTTACATTTGATATCTGGTCCACGTTTGTAACTTTTGCACCATCAAGAACCACCAAATCAAACAAATAGCCATGCCACATATCAACAGTCGAATCCACATACACTCCAGTAATGACGCTGTCAGCAGCATTTACAGCATTTTTGGCTGGAATGGACTAGTAACTTCAACCGAAAGTTTTATCAGATAATTGACTCTGTAGTGATGAGACCCATAAGAATGGCAAAAGAAATTTTGAGCTTTAAACTTGTTTTCTTCTTTCTGTGAGATTCTTTTAACAGTTTCATTTTAAAAATGATTCCCTAAAGAGAGCACTCCAAACTTATTTAAGTTGATATTGACAACATATAATGTATGTCCTGATGTCGCTTCCTTATTCGAAAAAATAAAATAAAAAGCACAAACTTTTATTAGTTTATGTGGATTTTGTTACTATTATTGCTTTTGCTCAAAATTCATTCAAAATATGGGATTATGCAGATACAGGAAATTCTAGGCTTGACTAAAAAATAGTTGCCATAATATCCTAAAGGGTAAAAAAAAAATAGATAAAAAGTTTAAGTTAAAAATTAAGAGCTAGCAACTTTTCCCAAGTTTATTGTTATGGATGTTGTGCTGTGATTGTGTCCTGTAAATTTCAATAAGAAAAATGGCAAATAAAAAAAATTATTTCCGGTGGATGTAATATGATTTATTCTTTGGCAACTTTTATTACATTTTATTATCCTTAATGAAACTACTTTTTTATAAACTTTAGGAAGGTTTGGCAATTTATTTTAAAGCAGAGTCACAAAATTTCTTACCTCTGCATTATCCTTCCTATATAATATATAAAAAATTTCATCTTGAAAAATGATGTTGAGTTTCTTTTTTATTTTACGAATTATACAAAGAAATAAA